>JANUWF010001942.1:3570000-3872050 GCA_026120185.1 Voacanga thouarsii
AGAACAAAGGAGTGAAATGAGAATTCTCCTAACATGTCCCTCCTAGGTCATTATCACCACCTTGATCTAGGCCCTTAAGGCCACAACCAACTCCCCCCAAGCAAAATTAAAATTTAATCTAACTAAAGCTTCTATGATGGAAATTGAACTCTAGACTTTAATAATTAATTCTAAGGCTCTAACCACTAAACCATAACAACTCTTGTTGCTATTTTTACTATAAAATTAATTCCTATTCCTTCCACAAGCTATCTCCCTATTTCCCACCTCGGGCAAAAATTACCATTTTGCCCCTCTCACACAATACTCACTACCAAGACTTCAAAACAGCAAAACTCAAATCCAAAGCATATAAAATCATATGAAAATGTATTTAATCATGAAATAAAGCATGATATGCATCCCAACCCCCTTACTCTAAGGTTGGTTTTGACTGGGGTTTCACAAATTCCTCAACCCAAAATCAGTTAGGACTTACAGGCTATTCCGAGGACCAAAAAGACACATCGCCTTGGCGGCTAAAATGACCAAAATACCCCTGCTATATAAATAGCTATATTTTGTATTTTAAATATTTCCTAATATCACCATAAGGAAATATTGACCCCAAGGATAACACTGCATTAGTAAAGTCTCCAACCTATAGGTGAAATGACTAAAATACCCCTCTACACATCGCCGTACATTTAGAGAGGAAGAAGTGTACTAACACCCCTCTAAATGACATCTACCATCCTTAGGCTTCTAGTCTAATGATCCACGACTTCTTGGAGTGTTTCCGCTTTCCAAAGGAGCTACCCTAAAGTAAACATCCAAATCATGTTTCCTAGGGCCTTGGATATTTTAGACCATTTGGACAACCATAAGGGGCAATATAGTGCATAAACTATCTTGTACAAGTCTGTCTTAACTAACTAGTTACATATACCCAATACACAACTATATTGGTTCTACTATAGAACCTCGACTATAGCATATCAAAGCATATGCTTCCAGCTTCGTCAGACCACCAACTTATACTCAAGTCGTAAAGTACTAGTCCACGCTGTTGTGGTAGTAGTCTAGGTTTCTATCATATAGTACTTTTAGAAACCACTACTACAGGTCCTGTCCTTCGTATTCGAAACACGCTTATGTCATGAAGTGAGTGGACTACTCACTAACTAAAGGTAAGCCTTTCCCCATTTGGAATTCATAACATAATAACCTAAACATGATGAGATTCCCAGTCTCATCAATAGGTTAAGAACAAATGTTTATGTGTTAAATAACCCGTGATCCATACCTTACTGTGAAAGACCACCATTCACATGGACCACTTATTTAAACACAATGGGTCTGTTCCAAACAAAAATTGTGCACAAACAAAAAGTAAATTCACAAACAATTTCTAAAAATAAATTTTTTTATTAAAATATTCGATTTTACATTAGAAATCTAGTCTAAGAGGGCATACAATCCAACAATCTCCCACTTATACTCTAAGACTAGGTAAGTCCATATGTGCCCACCCCTATGGCGTCTAAGTGTCTCTTGAAGACTCTCTCAGCTAAAGGCTTGGTGAATGGATCTGCTAGATTGTTTTCTGAGACAATATGTTCCACCACAACTTCCCATCTCTAGATGAAATCCCGGATCAGGTGGTACTTCCTCTCGATGTGTTTCCCCTTCTTGTGGTTCCGAGGCTCCTTAGATTGCGATACTACTCCAAGGTTTTCGCAATACATCACAATCGGCCTGTCCATATGTGGTACGACTCCAAGTTCTGAAAGGAACTTCCGAAGCTAAACTACTTCCTTGGACGCCTCTGAAGCTACCATATACTCAGCTTCTATGGTTGAGTCAGCAATACAAGACTGCTTAATACTCCTCCATGAAATTGCT
Source organism: Voacanga thouarsii (assembly GCA_026120185.1). NCBI lineage: Eukaryota > Viridiplantae > Streptophyta > Magnoliopsida > Gentianales > Apocynaceae > Voacanga > Voacanga thouarsii. Next base: position 3,571,885 of record JANUWF010001942.1, read on the forward strand.
CCTCCAGACAAGGTGAAGACATATCCACTAGTAGATTTTCTCTCATCCTTATCTGCCTGGAAGTCTGAGTCTGTGTATCCTGTAAGAACCAAATCATCAGCCCTGTAAACCAACATATAATCTCTCGTTCCCTTGAGGTACTTGAGAATATACTTTACAGCTTGCCAATGAACCTCACCTGGGTTTGACTGATATCTACTAACTAAGCCAATGGCAAAGCAGATATCTGGCCTAGTACACAGCATGGCATACATGAGACTTCCTACTGCCGAAGCTTAGGGAACCCTACTCATTCTATCATTTTCTTCTTGAGACTTAGGACAGTTCTTCGAAGAAAATGACAACCCATGTCTGCAAGGGATTAGAGCTCCCTTGCATGAGTCCATGCTGTACTTGGCCAGTATCTTATCAATGTATGTTGTTTAGGATAACCCTAACATTCTCTGCTTCCTATTTCTAAGAAGCCTAATCTCGAGAATGTAGTTGGCTTTTCTCAAGTCCTTCATACTGAATTGACTAGACAACCAAACATTTGTAGATGACAATGTCCCTACATCATTTCCAATGAGTAGAATGTCATCCACATACAGGATAAGAAAAACCACATTAATGCTTTCAAGTTTCCCGTACACGCATGGTTCATCTTTGTTTTGAATAAAACTATAAGACTTTACCGTCTCATCAAAACGAATGTTCCATACTCTCGATGCCTGCTTAAGTCCATAAATGGACTTCTTAAGCTTGCAAACTATATGTTCCTGGCCTTCTGGTCGGGACATATAGATGTCTTCGCTAAGATAGCCATTTAAGAATGCCGTCTTGACATTCATTTGCCATATCTCGTAGTCATAGTGACATGTGATGCCAAGGAGGATGCGGATGGATATAAACATGGCTATCGGGGAACAGGTTTTCTCATTGTCGATACCTTTTTTCTGAGTGTACCCTTTCGCCACAAGCCTAGCTTTGAAGGTTTCCACCTTCCCATCCGCTCCCCTCTTTCTCTTGTACACCCACTTGCACCCAATGAGTTTTATCCCTTCAGGTGAAGCTACAAGATCCCAAACCTGATTGAGGTACATAGACTCAATCTCGGTTTTCATTGCTTCATGCCAAAGATTTGCATCGACATCAGCAATAGTCTCCTCGTATCTAGTGAGGTCTTGTTCCTGATGGTCAGAGACCAGCTCAAAGGCTTCGTCAGTCCATCTATCCGGAACCCTAGACATTCTCCCACTACGACGAGGCTCCACTTGCATAGGCTCTTGAGGTTGTGCCTCTTCTTGTTCCACAATCGGGTCAGAAGAAGTTTATTCCGTAGATAACTTCTCCTCAAGTTCCAACCTCGTAGAACCTTTAGTGGAAGTACTTTGATCATCTTCCAAGTATCTAGCATTAGTACTGACTAGAACCTTCTGCTCCTTAGGATGATAAAAGTAACCTCCTTTTGTCCCTTTTGGATAGCCAACAAAATAGCATAATTCTAATCTTGGTTCCAACTTGTCTCCCTTGACCAGTACATAAGATGGACAACCCTAAATCCTGAGATGATTCAGACTTGACTTACGCCCAGTACACATCTCCTAGGGAGTCCTAGGTACTGACTTGGAAGGCACTAAGTTTAGAATATATGCCATTGTCTCCAGGGCATATCCCCAAAAGGACACTAGAAGAGTAGCATGAGACATCATGCTTCGGACCATTTCCATCAATGTCCTGTTCCTTCTCTCAGCTACTCCGTTCTGTTGGGGTGTTCCCGGCGCAGAGAGCTGGGATACTATCCCATGATGTACCATGCAGTCCTTGAATTCACCTAGGAGGTACTCTCCACCACGATCCGATCGTAAAGTTTTGATTAATTTACCTGTCCGACGCTCCACTTCAGTCTTAAACTCCTTGAACTTGTCAAAAGAGTCAGACTTGCGTCTCATCAGGTAAATGTAACCATACCTCGTACAATCATCCGTGAAAGTGATGAGGTACTCAAAACCTCCTCTAGCTAGTGTAGACAATGGACCACACACATCAGTATGAACAAGACTTAACACCTCCTTGGCTCTATTCGATTTTGGTGTAAATGACCTTTTGGTCATCTTTCCCATCAGGTAGGATTCACACTGAGGCCAACTTTCCAATCTCAATGAGCCTAAAGGCCCATCATGGATTAGCCTTTGAATCCTGGTTGAGTTAATATGACCCAACCTTAGATGCCAAAGGTATGAATCATTGATATTGGTCTTTCTCTTCTTAGTTAAAGGTTTAGACTGAGCGTTATTTGATTGGTTGTTAATAGGGTTTAAAAAGAACAAATTTTCATACATAGGCCCAGTACATAAAATTTCTCCATCTCTACTAATAGAAATACCAGAATGGAAAGATACAGAATATCCTTGATTAATAAGTTTTGCAACTGAAATCAAATTCTGATGAAAACCAAGTACTAAAATATCTTTTAAAACCACTATCTTATTACAATAAAAAATAAGATCCAACTCTCCTACTGTAAGGGCCCAGACATGTGCTCTATTACCCAGTCGAAGCCCATGTTCGCCCTTCTTGAGTCTTCTTATCTTTCTAAACCCCTGCAAGGAGTTACAGATATGATCAGTGGCTCCTGAATCAACAATCTAAGTGGAAGTTGATCCTACCATTGATATGGACTCTAGATAGAAAATATTACCTGTGGGGTTTTTCTTAGTTTGAAGATTTGGACATTCCTTTTTCCAATGTCTCTTCTTCCCACATTTGAAGCACTTGCCCTTTGGTTTGTCCTTGGGCTGGGTCTTGGGCTAGACTGCTGCATTCCCCTTCTTCCTCTTGAACTTTCTGGGTTTAAGCCCAGTTCTTGAGGAAGAAGCCTTAGCAATCATGGCCTTTAACTGTGGCTTCATGACCTTCTCCGCCATCTGGAGCTCCTTCATCAATTCAGTCAAACTTATGTTCAGTTTGTTCATGTTATAGTTCAACTTGAATTGAGTGAAGGAGCCCGGTAGAGATTCAAGAACCATGTCCACTTGGCTCTTGAGGTCAATGACAGCCCCTAAGATTTTCGCCTCCTCGAAAGCAGCAATCATCTTGAGCATATGCTCTCGGACTAATGCTCCCTCAACCATCTTAGTGTTTACAATAGTTCGAAGAGCCTCCTGCCTTGCCGGTCGGCTCTTGTCCGCGAACATAATAACCAATGATTGATTGATATCATATGCAGAAGCCATGTGCTCGTGTTTTGACTGGAGCACATTAGACATGGAGGCTAACATATAGTAGCGTGCCATTTCATCAGCCTTCTTCCATGCCTTCTCAGCCTCTCGCTCTTCGACGGTGGAACCTTCCCTGATAACAGGGTAGGTCTCGTAAAGGACATACTTATACTCTTCGGCTATGAGTATTATGTCCAGGTTCCTTGTCCAGTCCACATAGTTTGGACCCGTTAACTTATTCTCCCTGAGAATAACGGCCAATGGACTAAAAGAACCTCCCACCATTTCTGAAAATCGAAAGAAAGAATTTAGTTTGTGAAAACAAAATAAAATTTGTACACTAAAAATAATTTGACATAGCTTCTTGGGAAGATTTACAGTTTCCTAAGCTAAGTGTATTGACCACCACAAATTAATTTCCCTTCTAGGTAATGATCTAGAGGATAACTCCATCGTGGGATGGTCATTTCCTCTCATTTCCTATGGACATACCTCGCACTATGACCTCCAACGTAGGCTGGCCGATCATAGTATGTGCCCCGGGTTATTAATTACATCATTCCATTAGATCTAGATCCTTGTGGTATTCCCATCCTATACGGCTTCACTCCCAGGGTGACGCTAGAGGACCCACGATCTCTAATGAGGACCGTGATGGAAGCCGTGGGGCCGTTGGAACCCCTCTCCCACTTAGTCTTTTAAAATAAAGGTTTTCTGAAAAATATCCTTTTGAAATTTCCATTAAGTTTTTCTTAACTCAAAAATAAAATATCTAAGTCCATTAAAATCTCTATGTCAAGGCTTATATCTTTTGAGAGATTTCTCCATGGACTAATTTTATTTAAGTTAAAACTTAATGATTTCAAAAAATTTCCAATTAAAACTTTCTAAAGACCTTGTCTCAAGTTTATTTGACAAAACAATTTTTTCTAGTCCAAAAAAAAAAAATAAAATGGCTCTCCATTTTAATTTACAAAAATATCTAAATCCAATATATTTTCTATGTCAAGGATTAAATCCTTTGAGAAAATATACAAGGATTAATTTTTGTACAAATTAAAATAACCATTTAATTTTTGAAGAAAAATGTTTTCTTGTCCAAAAACAAAAAAATGTTCCCAAAGACTTTGGTCTTTGAGAAAAAGGCGCACATAGGTACATAAAAAAAATAGCATGCTCGAAAACAGTAAATGTTTTCATGCTTTTCTATTTTTTAAACCTAAGTGTCCAAATAATAGAATTAAACACATTAATTAATTAATTAATTATCTTGTTTAATCCTAAAATCCCTTACTAATATTTTTCATGCAAATTATTCCAAGAATATAAATATTGTAAAAATATTAACTTCACCTGGTATGGGACCCAAAACGAAAAAGAAAAAAAAAAGCTGGCGGTCCACCGCACCGGATCCGCACCCGCATGGCCTGCGATCCACCGCAGCCGCGATGCACCACGCTGCACCGGATCGCCTTCGCTTCAGCCCGCACCCGCAACCCGCGACCCGCTTGCCTTCTGCTGCCGACCCGTGCGTTAACCCGTGCTTCCACCGTTTCGCATGTCCGGTGCCCCGCTGACCAGCGCGCCAATTGCAAATTGCAATTGCAATCAGCTTCAATTCATGGAATTGGCTCGGCTTACGCGGCTCATCAGCGACCGGCTCCTCTCACAAAAACGCAGTGGCTCGACTCGGCGGCTCGGTTCCACTGCATGGCTTAGGAATAGTGTTTCTTCTTTGTTTTTTCTCTTCTTCTGCCCGAAAGTTGCAGAGACCATTCTGCTTCATATTTTGCTAATATCTTTGGCTTCTTTGGACATTTTTACTTACAAAAACTCATCCAAAACAAAAACACAACCGCCTATACCCATTAAAATTGGGTTTACACGATCAAACCTCAAAGCCAAAATTTATTTAAGAGATGCCTATGCTTCAACGATGAAACTCATAGTGATGCTATCCCATACCAAAACAGCGAAGGATCATAGGTATAATCATCTTCTCCATTTTTATTAACTACCATGCACCCTATATTGATCAAAGAACCATTGTCTCTGATACCACATTGAGGGACGGGAAAACAGAGGAAGCATGCTTGAACCGAAAAAAAAAACAGAGAGAAAAAAATGCAAGCCTTAGAGGCCACACGAAATCGTGAAGATCATACATTTGCGCTCCTTAAGCCTACTAGGTTGAGTAGGAGTGGATTGAACGACAGAAATCGCTTCGCTTTGCCCACTTGAAAAAGCTTCCGGTTGAAAATCCGCTAGTCTCCTACTTCGCCTGGTTTGCATGAACACCAAGCCTTTCAGCTCTCGGAATATACCACAGCCCAACCTCTAGTCGGTGAACACAACAGTAAAGAGGAACGATCTCGAATCTCCTTGGTTCTCTTGCTATTGATTAGCAAAGAAACAAGAAGAACAACAGAGGAGAGGTAACGTGAGAGAGAGAGAGAGTTAGATGTGAGAGCTTATTTTTTTGGTTAGGAGATCAGGGTTTTCTTTTTCTAGAGACTTGTTTATTGGTTAGATAAAACTAAGTCTCTTATTATCAAATAAACATATCCTTGGGATATCATATTTCAAACACCCGGATGTCATCCTAAGACTAAGTTTGGCTTAACCTTAAACTCTTCTCAACCGTATTTGGAAAAAAACCCTAAGGTTCAAGCTATTGGGCCAGAAAAATATTTATTATTTCTCTTGGACCCAAAAGGCCCAAAATAATAAACATTAATTATTTATTTCCTAAACTTATATAAATAATCCAATAAATAATTAATGAGCCTAAATGATCCAAAATAATTAATCTTTAATTATTTATTTCTTGGGCCTATATAAATAACCCAATAAATAATTAAACATTAATTATTTGCCCTAGTTTAAGCCCAGGTTAATTTCCTAATTATTCATACTGGACCTAGGCCCTGAATAATTAATTAACCAATTAAACTAGATAATTAATTTCTCACAACTCCTAGTTTATTTTATTTATTTATTTTATTCCAGTCTAATAATAAATTAGACATCTTGAATAAAATCAAATAAAATAAAATTCTCTTGAATTAAGACCAATTCCTCAACCCAAAATTAGTTAGGACTTACGGGCTATTCCGAGACCAAAAAGACACATCGCCTTGGCTGCTAAAATGACAAAAATACCCTTACTATATAAATAGCTGTATTTGCATTTTAAATATTTCCTAATATCACCATAAGGAAATATTAACCCTAAGGACAATGCTGCATTAGCAAAGTCTCCGACCTACAGGTGAAATGACTAAAATACCCCTCTACACATCGCCGTACATTTAGAGAGGAAGAAGTGTACTAACACCCCTCTAAATGATATCTACCATCCTTAGGCTTCTAGTTCAATGATCCACAACTTTTTGGAGTGTTTCCACTTTCCAAGGGAGCTACCCTAAAGCAAACATCCAAGTCATGTTTCCTAGGGCCCTGGACATTTTAGACCATTCAGACAACCACAAGGGGCGATATAGTGCAGAAACTATCTTATACAAGTCTATCTTAACTAACTAGTTACATATACCCAATACACAACTATATTGGTTCTACTATAGAACCTCAACTATAGCATATCAAAGCATATGCTTCCAGCTTCGTCAGACCACCAACTTATACTCAAGTTGTAGAGTACTAGTCCACGCTGTAGCGGTAGTAGTATAGGTTTCTATCATATAGTACTTTTAGAAACCACTACTACAGGTCCTGTCCTATGTATTCAAAATACGCTTATGTCATGAAGTGAGTGGACTACTCACTGGCTAAAGGTAAGCCATTCCCCATTTGGAATTTATAACATAATAACATAAACATGATGAGATTCCTAGTCTCATCAATGGTTAAGAATAAATATTTATGTGTTAAATAACCCGTGATCCATACCTTACTGTAAAAGACCACCATTCACATGGACCACTTATTTAAACACAATGGGTCTATTCCAAACGAAAATTGTGCACAAACAAAAAGTAAATTCACAAACAATTTTTGAAAATAAATTCTTTTATTAAAATATTCGATTTTACATTAGAAACCTAGTCTAAGAGGGCATACAATCCAACACCACAATCTGATCGCAAAGTTTTAATTAATTTACCTATTTGACACTCCACTTCTGCCTTAAACTCCTTAAATTTATCAAAAGAGTTAGACTTGCACCTCATTAGATAAATATAACCAAAACGAGTGTGATCATCTGTGAAAGTGATAAAGTACACGTAGCCTCCCCTAGCTGGTGTAGTCATTGGACCACAAACATTTTTATGAACTAGGGCTAGTATTTCCAATGCTCTATCCATCTATTTGGTAAAGGACCTTTTGATCATTTTACCTTTAAGGCAAGATTCACACTGAGGCTATTCTTCCAATCTCAATGAACCTAAAGGCTAATCATGGATTAGCCTCTGAATTCGATTAGGATTTATAAGTCCCAATCTTAGATGCTACAAATACGAGTCATTTGATATGGCCTTTCTTTTTTTATTATCAGGTTCAGTTTGAATATTATTTACTTGATTTGTAATAGGATGTATATAAAAGAGATTTCCATTCATGTTTCGTGTACAAATTAAATTACCATCTCTACTGATAGAAACACCAGAATGAAAAGAGACAGAATATCCTTAATTCATCAATTTGGAAACTAAAATTAAATTCTGTTTAAAACTAGAAACATATAAAATATCTTTGAAAATTAACTTCCTATTACAATAAAAAAAAATAAGCTCAGGATCTCTCACTGCTTCAGCTCATATTCGCTTTCTGTGGCCTATTTAAAGTCTATACTCACCCTTGTTGAGTCTCAATTTACTCCTGAACCCCTGCAAAGAGTTACAGACTGAAGATTAAATTGCGAGCGAAACATAGCCCAAAAATCAGCCGAACAAGAAGAAAAATTGCAGCTTTCCTGCATGAAGAAGAAAAGAGAAAAAAAAATTCTTTATTACCTTTTCTTGTTCTCAAAATTAGCTGGACTGGAATATGCGGAACTGGGATAGGCACGCTCGTGGAAACCTCTGGTGCGATTCCTACAAGCCTCCTACTCTGTCTATGCATGTATATGAATGCCAACTTCTCAATCTTCCAGTATATGACCTGCCTAATCCCATTTGGTGAATAACTTACAAGGCTAAGGAATTTTCTTTTGGGAGAGAGAAAAATGAGGCTTTTCTTTTTTTTTTCACAAAAAAGAAGCACTGAAAAACAACGTTGTTCTCCTTTTTTTTTTTTTCATTCTCCTGTTTAACCTAAATTAAAACCCTAGGTTAAACTGGACTGGCCCATTGGACTCTTAGTTTAGCCTTTTAGACCAAATTAATTATTCTAATTAGAACCAAACAAATGGCCCAATAAATAATTAATTTTTCGGCCCAAATAAACTAGTCCAATTAATTAGCCTATATTAGTTTAGTCCTAGGTTAATCCCTAATTATTCAAATTAGGCCAAAGCCCTAAATAATTAATTAACCCACCAAACTAATTTAATTAATTCTCTCTCTCCATGGACTTTTATTTTATTCTAGCCCAATAATTAAATCAGACTACTTAAATAAAATAAATTCAATTTAATTTAATTTAAGACCAATCCCTTAGCCTGTATTTAATTAGGACTCACGATCTATACTGGGAACCAACAGACACACCGCATTGGCTACTAAAATGACCAAAATACCCTTGCCATATAAATAGCTGTATTTTGCATTTTAAATATTTTCTAATATCACCATGAGGAAATATTAACTCCAAGGACAATGTTGCGTTAGCAAAGTCTCCGACCTACAGGTGAAATGACTAAAATACCCCTCTACATATCGTCGTGCATTTAGAGAGGAAGAAGTGTACTAACACCTCTCTAAATGATATTTACCATCCTTAAGCTTCTAGTCCAATGATCCACGACTTCTTGGAGTGTTTCCGCTTTCCAAGGGAGCTACCTTAAAGCAAACATCCAAGTCATGTTTTCCAGGGCCCTGGATATTTAGATTATTCAGACAACCACAAAGGGTGATATAATAGAGAAACTATCTTGTATAAGTCTATCTTAACTAACTAGTCACACATACCTAATATGCAAGTATATTAGTCCTACGATAGAACATCAACTTTAGCATATCAAAATACATGCTTCCAACTTCGTCAGACCACCAACTCATACTCATACTCAAGTCGTAGAGTACTAGTCCACGTTGTAGCAGTAGTAGTCTAAGTTTCTACCATATAGTACTTTAAGAAACCACTACTACAAGTCTTGTTTTACGTATTCGAAATACGCTTATGTCATGAAGTGAGTGGACTACTCACTGGCTAAAGGTAAGCCATTCCCCATTTGGAATTCACAACATAATAACCTAGATATGATGAGATTCCCATTCTCATCAATTGATTAAGAATGAACGTTTATGTATTAAGTAACCCGTGATCCATACTTTATTGTGAAAGACCTCCATTCACTTGGACCACTTACTTAAACACAATAGGTCTTTTCCAAATGTAATTATACATAAATAAAATATAAATTCACAAATAATTTCTAAAAATAAATTCTTTTATTAAAATATTCGATATTTACATCAGAAACCTAGTCTAAAAGGGCATATTTCCCAACACAGACATGGCCAGTGACTCCAGAATCAACTATCCAGGAAGATGTTGATCTAACCATCAAAAGTAGACACTAGACATAAAGCAATACCTGAAGTAGACTTGGCTAAGAAGTCCAGACAATCTTTCTTCCAATGTCCTTTCTTGCCACACTTGAAGCATTTGTCTTTGGGCTTTCCATTAGGCTTGGCCTGACTAGATGCTTTGGGCTAGGCCCCTGCATTATTCTGGACCTTTCTCTTCTTGATTTTCTTAGGCTTTGCTTTAATTCTAGAAAAGAAGAAGCAAAACAAGAGACTAAAATCTTTAACACGGACTTCATGACTTTCTCTGCCGCCTAAAGCTCTTCCATAAGCTCTGTGAGATTCATATCCAGCTTGTTCATGTTGTAGTTCAACTTAAACTGAGAATATAAATCAGGGAGAGTTTCAAGAACCATGTCAATTTGGCTCTTAGGATCTATTATTGTGCCTAGGACCTCGGCCTCCTTGAAGTAAGCAATCATCTGGAGCAGATGCTCTCAAATCGATGCCCCATCAACCATCCTAGTATTCATGATTGCCCTAAGAGCTTCCTGCCTTGCGGGCCGGCTCTTGTTAGCAAACATGGTACGCAATGACATGCAGAGAAAAATTAGGGTTTTTAGGTTTTAAAATTTATAACATGCGTTTTTTGGTTGCAAAGTTATGATTGTTATCTGAACATACTTGGATATTGAAAAAGAAACCTCCTTTCAAAAGATTTGATGAAAAGATAACACTTTTATTCTTTATTCTTGAAATATGAAAATTTTGTGGTATTATGCTAGTTGAGGATTTAATGAAAAATAAAATAGCAAAGTAATTTATTATTTTAGGCCTTTTTGATATTGCAATCTAGACATGCTTAGGATGTGTTTTGTGCTATAGATCATGCAATAAAACCCTAGAATAAAACCCTATAATTTTTGAAAAACTAGAAGGAGCAGAATACCCTATTTTTGCTAAATATTCCGTTTGACATAGTTATTACTACTTGATAAAGTCCGAATTTGAGAAAGATCAAAAAATGAGAAAACATAGCTCTTGGTGTGTAGATGTTAACTATAAAATTATAGAATTTGCTAATGAGGATATTAAAATTTACATATTTTTCTTTAATGCTGGTTTGTGCTAGGAAGAACACTACCATAGGAAAAAAATAAAATTTTGAGCATAATTAATGTCTGCTTTTTGTACAAGGCCACTGGTATTCTGTTCTGTATGTGTTTAGAAATGTCTCTGTAAAAATAGAGGCCATGTCGAGGTGTCTTCATATGCATTATATTATTAGGGAGGAAGGGTAAATTGTTGGAAATTGTGATCAACTTAATAATTTCTAAGGAAACTCTATATTTTTAATTTGTATTACTTCTATAAATGAAATAATTATAGGGGTTGACACGTGGGGATGAAGTAAAACTTTGGACAATGATTTATTTGAAGATTTGCTTGTTGTATGTGAATTGAGAATTAATTATAAAAAGAATATGATTTTCTAAGATACTAAGAGTAGTTGGTGACTAATTTATTTTATGACTTTTACACTTGGAAAGTTATTAAGAGCAAGGATCCACTCATTAAGAAATTAAGTTGTTATACCAGGGTAAGTTTTGCATTAAAACCATTTGTGATATATAACAATTGCAAGTTGTCAAATGTTTTGTGGTAATTATGGAAACACAGTTTGTTGTGATAATATGCTTTGCATAGCTGGTTTTCTTATTCTATTTCAACGTACGCACTGTTTACTTAAACAAAAAGATTTTAAAACAACTTAATTGACTTTTGCATTAAACGATTTAGTCAAGGTTTAACAAGTCATGCTTTAAAATCTCTTGTTAGTTGCCACTTGTTGTTAATACGGTTCTTTGTTGAAAAAATATTGAGTATTCAATAAGAGTAGACTACTAGCACTAGCCTAAGAAGGAGCAGCTAGTTTCCCGATAGGCGGCCACTTCTGAGAGATAAACTTGTTTTTTATTAGGCGACAGCGCTAGGGTGTTAGGTTGGTCTAAGCTAGCAATGGGACTGTATTTCTCTGGAATGGACAACTAGTAAGTTAGAGGGGTTTGGGAGAAGGAAGAGTATCCCTACCTAGTAGGTCGATCACCCACTGTACTCTGATGCAAGGTGTCATAATACAGGGTCATGATGTAAGGTTTCATGACTTAGAGCTATGATGCTAGGTTTCATAGTCCACATTACTGTTGAGTGGTTGATTTCCTTAAAATATGGGTATTTATTGAGAAAGCAAATTGAAAATGCCACTCTTGTATTTAAAACGGTTGACTGTGATTGCAATTACGTTTTTGATATTTTAAAGTGCATATCACGAAATTGTTTCAAATGTGCACTCTCATAGATAGAGGACTTATTGGAAAATTTATTTTTCATATTATTTGTGCATGTTTTCAGGTTGAGAGCACTTCTGACAAGGTTGGGGCTAAAGTCCAAGATTTGTACTTTACATTTTTAATCGTTTTATTTGGAGATGATGTGTTGTCAATCATTATTCTAAAAATCTATACAAATTTTCTTTGAGTTATAATACATTTAAATTTTATTTGATGGATTTCTTTGGTTGAGTTATTTATTTACCTCGTTATAAAGATCCCTTGTTCTTTGGACGGGGTGACATCTTTGCTCCTTTTAGGGTACATAGATAGCGATGTATTACATGAATGGTAAGGTCTAAAAGATCACAAGACAAGATTTAAGAAAGAAAAGGAGTTGGCCATGTAATTAAGGAGAATTCCTGCACAAATACTCAAATACAAAACATCGTTTAATCAATTAAGACCAAAGTGAAGCATTAGCAAATTTCTAAAATAATGTAAATTCGCTCTCTTGAGTAATGAAATTCTTACCTTTGGACCAACCCATAGACATCTCTATCATACAAATTAAATTGAATGATGTACAAAAATCAAGGAAATCCAAATTTAAGGCAAAAAGTCATAAAATCCCTATCTCTAGGTGACCCTATAACCTTATTCATCATAAGGTTTTCAATTCCCTAAATTCTTTCTCAAGTTTATCAAGGGAAAGTAAATCTATTTGATTAACATAAAAGGGAACCTATCTCATACATCATTTCTCAAGTTCAACATAAGAGAATTACCCATTTAACCAATCGAATCAATCAAGTCTAAGTGATAGATTACTCAAAATAGAAATCAATAGATCAAATAAATATCAAATACAAGAGTAAAATAGAGTACAACCCTTTAATTACAACTGAAATCAAGTAAATTTAACATCCACAAAATAAAAGTATAAATGGGAGAAAAAGAAAACTCATAGACAAGGTTTTTCTTCTACTTTGCAATCTTTTTTTGGGTGTTCCTCTTCTCCTCAAATCCTCTCTTGATCTTCTCTTCTTTACATTTCCTTGTGTTTCCAAGAGGTTCTCAGAGGTATTTCATGGGAGGCTCTCTTTGTGTCTGCCTATTGAAGGCTATTTATAGGTTGTTTCCTCGAATCCCAAAAATTTTGCAAAACAGGGGATTGTTTGTGATGTTGCATGGTACCGTGGAAGGTGTTTTGCATGCCGCCATCATGCTTTAATGTTCCTATACTAGCCTTGAAATGATGTTATGGAATTTAAATTCTTTTTATGTTATGTACATGCATAACTGCATCAAAGGTGAGGTGCATGACACTGTCAAAGCTCAAAAGTCTTGACAGTTTTGAATCCTAATAGTGTACGATGACGTGGAAAGTAATGGGCAGAACACTGTGGACTTCTAGTATATTAACTTTTGACATTTAAGTAGTGCACAACTGCATGAATATTGATCTCGACGATGCCATGTGGCTTCAGTTTAGCTCTTTTTTTAGCATTTTTCTCCTTTCCTTGTCTAATCATAACCTTTTCAACTTATATAAAATGAGGAGAAAATAAGAGATTAAGTAGCAATCTAGAATGAATTTTAAAGACTTTAAAGCACAAATGATACGTAAAATATGCATATAATGAACAATTATCCGGTGAGTATAATGGGAATGCAACTTTCATTGCTAATGATCTTTTTCCTTTTGATATATGTTATGATTCATGGATGAATCAACTTCAAGAAGGGAAAAATGATAGAAATCATCTTCATCAAGAAGCTCATGCAAAGAAGGTGAAACAATGACGTAAGGACTATGGATGAGATCAAAAGCCAAGAGATTCCAAGAGAGCCTTCAAGTATTCATGAAGATACAATTGAGGACGAATGAGCCTTGAAAGGCTTTGGAAGACTTGAAAGGAGCTCAATTTGTTCATTGTCTAAGTGGAAGTTCAAGGGATGGCTAAGAAAAACCAAGGATTGTCAAAGAACATTCTTTAGAGCGTAGGGATGGAAATAGGCCAGGCTCTTAACAGGAGGCTTAAAGCCTGGCCTGGTTTAGGCTTAGCTTAGTCTAAGCCTATTTAGTAAATGAGTCAGGCTTGAGCCTTAAATTAGGTATGTTTAGTTAAAAAGGTTAAGCTTATTTAATAATAACCTGGCCTAACACCTATCAGACCTGGCTTATTTACATATTGTGTATTACACAATTATTATATGTTGCATATTAATAATAATTTATAGTATTATATACATCTTGTATATGTAAAATATAATTTATATAAAAAATTCATTAACCTTAACATATAACACATTATTAGTTTATTTATTTATATTACATATAAAAATTAATATCAGTCTAAACTAAAATGGGATAGAAAAAGAAATGATTATATGTTAACAAGATTTTAAGTAGACTTTTTAAACAAGCCAAGCCCGAACCTTAAAAAAGCTTATATAGGCTAACACTACAAGAAATTACAGCATTAGCGAGGGCTAATACCATTGCTAAACCATCGCTAATTGTAAATAGCAACACCATAGCAACAGAACACACCATAGATGAATACTTAGTCGCTAAATGAAAATTTTGTGATGGCAAACTTGAACCGTCACTAATACCGAGGGTTTAACAAAGGCTAATAATCGAGTCAACGAACTTGTAGTGGTCAAATTTGCTTCGGTGTAGCAATGGAATAGTGAGCTATATTATTTTCTACATATGGAATTTTTAGAAATTAATTCAACCCGTAGCTAAACCGTCGCAACGTTAGTGAGGCATTAGAAACAGCATATAAACCCTAGTCATATCTGCTATGGATTAGCGACGACATTGTAAATTTATTTTACACATAAAATATAACTACCATCGAAAACCCGTAGCTTTATTAGCGAGGGAGTAGCAATGGCTATCAAAGTTTATGTTTTTAATTTTGGAAATAATTTCCTTCATCGCAAATCCGTAGTTAAATTAGCAAGGGATTAGCGATGGCTAGTTTTTATTTATGAAAAAAATTTCCTTTCGTAGCTAAATTAGGAATAGATTAGCGACGGAATAAACTTTGTTGTCGCTAAACCATAGGAAGTTGCTAATTCTATTTTATATTTTGAACCAACGAGGACTATTTTGTAAATATTTTGAACCCCCTATACTGTATTACACATTGAAACAATATATAACACACAAAACGTGAATTCAGAAAAATGCATAAATGATTTCATTAAATTGGAAAGGAAAATAATCATCACAATAATATAAAATAAATATATAGGATAAGTGTACTGTGAATATAAAATAATGAAGCCAAACGAAATATCTACTAGAGATGTTATAAATGATAAAATTTACAAAAAAATTCCTAAGCTATGGGAGTAGTGGCGCCAACTAAAGGAGGTGGGGGCTTAGATTGAGGACGTGAATGGGTCGAAGAATGAGGATCCGGGGATGGAATAAAGCTGCCACCAGTGTCATCCTCCCCATCAACTGCCCGAGTCAACAGTAATGGTGCTTTGGAAACCCAAACCTCTCCGACATCAGTGTTATCCAACTCTAAAGATGATCCATTCTCTGTTCAAAATCCTTTCTAAGCTCCTCTCTCACCATGTACACCCTTTCCTCTACCCTCCTCTTGACTATCTGCTCTATATCTACAGGTGCAGAGGTATCTGTGGATTGCAAGGAACTCACTTGGAGCTACTGCCTGCCTCGGGCTGCCTCTAAGACAAGTCCAAAAACGCGACCTCCATTGAACGCGCCAACTGCCTCAATAAATAGAGCTTACTTTTCTTGGACAGCAGAAGAGGCAACGCTCGTAGACCCAATGGAAGAAGCCTAAGTAAGGTGCTCTTTGGTAGCCATCATGTCATCATAAAATTGATTGCAAAGTCGATTTTTTTTAAAGTGAATTGTAACCAAATATAAAGTATTTTAATTCACATTTTTTAACTCTTTACCAATGTCTTGCAAGAACGCTCGATGACGTACTGCCCTTGTCTATCCCTACTCTGAAAAGTATGCAGCCTCTTATACTAGTCAATATGGCTAAAGTCAATGCCCATCTTCTCCCGCTATAATTACAATAATAACTTATTAGAATATTGACTAAAAATAATTTATAGGAAGTAAAATTACAAAACATGCAAATAGTTGAAGAAAATTACCATACGATCCTCGTGGATAATGAAAGGACCGAGCCTCCAGTATAAGTGCAGGTGGCCTGAACCTTATTCCTCTAAGTAGTGGAAGAGATCCACTGAAACTCCTATACGCTCTAGCACTATCTCATCTACTCCTAGATCTAAGCGTCAATCTAGGAAAGGTACTAACCAACTAGGTTCGCCCTCCGAACCTTTAATAAGGTGTCCGAAAGGCGAGTCTTGCACTTGTGCTCCGAATTGGATTAGATCCAAGCACTGTGATCATCACCCTAATGAAGTAGCTTCCACAAAAAATTACATTATATTTGAAGTTATTAGTATAAAATAAATAACAAAAAATGTATGTATGAAATACAAAACACTTTAATAATATGCATTTGTATAATAATTAGTAACTTACTCTAAAATCTTCAAACCAGATATTCTTCACGTGCATTGGGACATCCGCAAATATAGCGTAGGGCCTGTCGAAGTACTTCTAGAATATCGATGTGATCTCCCGTACATAATGATGGGAACCAGCAAATCTCATTTGTAAAGTTAAACATATTCTAAAAATTAAAGCGAGTGAAATATACTTAACTAATTATAATCTACATATAAAATATAGTATAATGTACAAAATAATACCTATCTGCTCGTGGTGTAATCAAAGGTCATGGATCCTGGTCCTGAGATCTAGGTTGAAAAAATGCTACAAATGATGAAACAACAGGAGACTCACTATCCTGCCTAAGTAGTGTACCTCCCTGATGCTGATCAGGTGCTAGGATTCGTGGAGTATGCCCAGGTGATGGCATACGGTTCTATGAATGGGTATGCTCTGCATCAGCAGAAGGCTGCTGCTCTCTAGTATACATATCTAAGAGGGAAAAACATAGTTAAAAAAAATGTAAGTGAAGGAAAAAATGTCTCATATTCTAACTATTATATATACATAAAAGTAAATTGTAACTTTTGCTTCGTGGATCAAAATCAAGATGGACCTATAAAGAACTAATCAACTAATTAAAATACACTATTCACTTGAGTCATCCTTTGAAATGTATTCCTCAGAATCAACTTCTGTTTGAGAATCTATTTCTCAATCACTCTCATCATCAGATACACTGTAGTTCAAATTTTGGTCCTGATCTAATGCTTCCTCTTGAACATCCAATAACTCATTTATGACTTCTCCATGCGTGCAAAAGGATCATATTTAAAAAAAATTTAAGTGAAGGAAAAAATGTCACATATTCAAATTTTGGACCAAGATAAACTATCGAAGATATACTCATAGTCATTACATCATTGTCAGCACCTTCTTCTTGGAAAGCCCTATTAACAGTGGGTGCATCAACCACATGTCGTGCTTTTATTTTGCATACTGCTGCTATCCAATCAGATTTTGGCCTTTTAGTTTCTGAATATGTCTTTTTGGGCTAATATAAAAGGATCATATTTAGGTTAACACCTCTTACTATTGATGTCTACCAACTTATATTAAGGGTGTACTCTCATTCCTCGATTTAGTGTAGGGTCAAACCAATCATACTTAAAAAACACAACGGTCTGTAATGGATGACCAGGAAATTGAACTTCAATAACCTTCTTTAACACCCTGCAATAATCAACACTACCATGCTCATTCTGGCCATATTTAACACACACTCCGTAGTTAACACTTTTTCTACCGTTTGTGTGCTCACTTTTGTGAAATCAATAACACTTAATTGAATACGCCAGAGATGATTTCACCTGTCTCGACGGTGCCCATGAGAGGTTTTGCAAACATTTGTTTATCACCCTATTGATAGGATCTCGCACCTACAGGAAATTTGCAAACACATAAATTTGTAATCAAGATATTTAACATACATTTATTCAAATATTATTTAGATAACTTACATAATTTTTTAACCATCCAGCAAATTCGTTCTCTATCTTTTTCTCGACTTCCAACTCTGTGATACATGGTTGTTGGGATCGTAAAGCAGCTAAGAATACCTTATATTAGGCCGTACCTCATCATAGTTTAGTAAGATGTAGTTTATGGCAACTTTGAGTTCCTCAAATGTCAGGAATCTAGTTTGGATCTTCCCTAATGTCCTCCCCTAAACTTTGCAAATTAATAGCAAAGCGTCTTCTGGATTATGCTCAGTTGCAACCTCTACATTACGAGGCATTTGTGTATGCCTTGTTTGAACATGTTCTTCAAAGTAGTAGGAAAAGAATGTCGAGGCTTCTTGAATGAGGTAAGTCTTACAAATTGATCCTTCAATCCTTGCCTTATTTTTTACATTAATTTTTAAGCAATGCAAGAACCTACAATTCGTTACAGCCATAATTAGAGCACACGTTTGAATTGTTATCATTATAGAGTACTATAATGGAAATTAAATTATTTCTGAGTGTCTACCTTTCAAATAGATACATCCATCTGTATTGAGTTGGACTACAAACACGAGCATCATAAGGTATGTGAACTACTATGTGATCCATTATATTGTAGAAACTTGGAAGGAACATTTTCTCAAGATTACATAAGAGCATAAGAATTTTGGACTCCAGTTTCTTCATGTAACTAATGCCTAATTTTAGTGAGTACAAATCCCTATAAAAAGACTCAATTCAGTGAACACGTTCCGCACGTTAAGTGGAAGAAATTCCCTTAGAGCAATTAGCAGTTATCGTTCCATAAATATATGACAATAATAACTTTTCATGCCAGACATGTTCAACTCCTTCAGATCAACACATCGTGATAAGTTAGAAGCATATCCATTTGGGAGTTGGAGTTCTTTCACTTGCTCAAGAAACACTTGCTTACCCGTGCTAGTCAATGAATAGCATGCTTTTGCCATGATAACCTTTCTTTCCCCTACACTACTAACTTGTAATTCAAGCCTATGATAAAACGTCTCAGTATCACATCTCACCTTTAGATTGTCTCTTGTTTTTCCCTTCACACCTGTAATAGTGTTAAAGACATTGTCAAACACATTCTTTTCATTATGCATGATATCTATGTTATGTGGCACTAAAAGAGTTCGCCAGTAAGGCAAGTCCTGAAAGATACTCCTTTAAACCCAGTTGTGATTCACACTTCTATCATCACTCCTCACAAGTTCATGTCCTGAACTGTAATTCTGGGATAGCGGCACACCCTGGCCCACATTTGCTCTCCTGTGTAATTCAAGTGATGAAGTTTTGTATCCTCTGTCCTTCTGAATGAATGTCTGTCCATCCTAAATGTATGATCAAGTGGTAAGAACCGACAATGACAATCGAACCAAGATGTTTTACCATCAAATTGCAAATGGAACAATTTTGTGTGCTCCATGTAATATGCACAAGTAAATTTGCCTGTAGTGCTCTACCCACTAAGCATTCTATAGGCCAAAAAGTCATTAATTGTCCACAAAAGTACAACTCGCAATTGAAAATTTTGTCTCTTAGACATGTCATATGTGCAGATACTATTAGACTACAATCCCCTCAGTTCATCAGTCATTAGTTGTAAATATACATCAATCTTGTGTTTAGGATTCTTTGGCCCTAGAATAATAACAGTTAAGGACATTACTGGATCCTTCATTCACATCCACAGGGGAAGATTATAAGGAGTGAGAATGATTGGCCAACATGAATACTGATTTTCAGACATCCCGAATATAGCGAAACCATCTATGCACATTCCAAGTCTTACATTATGTGATTCCTTTGCAAATTCATAATGACTCTTATCAAAATATTGCAACCCTCACTATCATGAGGATGACTCATATAGCCATCAACCATTGAGTTCTTCGCATGCCATCTCATGTGTGTAGCAATCGTTTTAGATTAATATAATTGCTACAATTGAGGTGTTATTGAAAAATAGTACATCTTCTTAAAAGGTATCTCTTTATGCTTGTTACTCCCCCGACCCTTCCTCAGCATCTATCGATGATGACCACAAAACTTACAATTCCTATGGGTGATATCTTCTTTCCAATAATATGCATCTATTTGTGAAAATATCTATTTTTTGGATAGGTAAACCGAGGCCAGAAACTAATTTTTTCATCTCGTAAAAGTCATTTGGAATCTTATTCCCGACAAGTACAACCTCCTTCATGAGCTGCAACCACTTGGTTAAAATCTTTCTCAGACATATTATTTTCAAACTTGATATATAATAGTCGAGATACAAGTGATAGCTGAAAATGGCTTGAACACCATTCCAATATCGGTGTATCTGCAGCTCGCAATATATCATAGAACTTCTGTGCATTTGTATTTGAAGGTTCCTCAATAGAATCTGTAGATGCCCCAAAATTATCAAACTCAGGCCCTGCAACATCTGGAACCATATCTCAAAATGGGTTGCCTAAATAGCTTTCACCAACTGTACCTCTTGATGTTGAGATTAGCTCTCTCGTCAACTCTCTCGAAGCTGTATGATATGTTTCACCATGACAAGTCCACCGATGATAGTTACCAACAAATCTATTTTGGTATAAATGAATTTTGACTTCAGGTTGGGACTAATACTCACTTATTTTGACACTTTGAGTAAGGACATCTTATCTTGGACGATACCGAATTCTAAATAGCGAATGACATAAATTTTTTAACCCCCCCCCTTCAAATTTAATAATAATACCCTTGATACCGTCTATCTAAAATCAACAACATCAATCACATGCAAATTTAGGGACACAGTATAAGTCTTGATGTTCCAAAATCAGAATATAACTTTGAGTAAATAAGTATAGGAGGTTTGACCTTTGAGAAATCAGATTCTTTAAAAAAAAAGTTCAAATTATATCAAAAAGTAAAAGCTTTTAGATTATCTAGAACCGTTTCATCCTTACTTTTTCATGTACCCTTCATATATTTCTGATCCCTATTATCTTGTAGTTAGGTTATCTATTTCTCTAGGTAATTTTTCGTCTGGTGGCCAGCTTCTTTTCATCATTCACGAAGTCTCAAAGATTACATGACTATTACTCTTTACAGCATCAGACTGTTCCTACTAGATTTACAAAGAACTACTTCACTGGGAAGGATAAATGTGAGTTCATTCTTCAAGTCTCCAGAAAGACAAGAAAATGGTCAATTATTTTTTGGTTCTCTGGCATAAGAATAGTTAGTCTTATGCCAGAGAGTCACAATTTCGGCCATTTTCTTATCTGTCTGGAGACTTGAAGCATAAACTCACATTTATCCTTTACAGTGAAGTAGTCCTTTGCAAATCTAGCAAGAACAGTTTAATGCTGTAAAGAGCAATGGTCATATTATTCTTAAGACATCGTGAATGACTCAAAAAAGTAGGCTACCAGATGGAAAACTACCTAGAGAAGTAAATAGCCTAATACCTGATAACAAGGATCATAAATATATGAAGGGTATATGAAAGAGTAAGGAAAAAAATGGTTCTAGTTAATCTAAAAACTTTTGCCTTTTTATATGATTTGAACTTTTTTTATTTAACAATCACCATTCAAGATCCAGATATCTCAAAGGGATATGAGAGAAGAAATGGGGAATTGGTTGATTTACAATACAAACAATATTAAATGGTGACATTTCTGGCTTTCGTTACAGATAAAAAGGAATCCATGCGCCCTCTCCCTCAACAACAAAACCCCATCTCACGATTACAAACTCCATAGAATTCCCAAAATCCTTCAATCTATGCTTGTAGTCCTATTTATTTTTACACAGCTTTTTTCCCAAGTCCTATTTGTCTGTAGCGGGTTGGTTAAGTCGTACACGCGTATAAGATCATTATAGCTTTCGATTGAAAGAAAATGAAGTTTTGTACAACTCTGCTTCAATATGTTGTCCATAAAAAGAAAATGAAGTTTTGTCCAACTCTATTTCAAACAATGAAACACAAATTCCATTAGAAATATACATCATACGTGGGCTTCTGATAGTAAACCATCACTGTTGAACACAAAAATGTTCAAGAGCACACGATATACTTTGCACAAATGATCAGATCCACACAGAAGTGCTTTCTTTTTTATATACAAGAGGACAGAAAGTGTGAATCAAATTCAATTCAAAACTTATTACTTGATATAAAATACTTTTAAACAATTTTAGTTATTATCTTATCATGTTTGCCTAAAATGCTTGGATACTTGTCCGGCATAAATAGGGTTATATATTTAGAGAAATATTTGCATATCTTTTGTCCTATTAGTTTTTAGGAAAATTTTGGAGGGATAAGGTTGTATCCCTTTCACTTTATCAATTTATCTACTCTCAATTTTTGAAAAAATTTTGACAAAGCTTTCCCTATAAATTGGACACTTTCCAAGCACTAAGCCATCTCAGTTTTGCCAACATTCAATAACCATCACACCCAACAATATATAATCAACTCAATTAATCATGTTCACAAAGTAAAGGATAACCACCAATGATCTATGGGTAGTGATCCCCCATCACTCACAAGGTATGATCACCCATCACTCGCAGGTAACCATATGATAAAAGCACAGCATTATACAGCCATTTGAACCACATTAGTAAATGCCCTGTGGATACTCTATTTGTTTAATCAACCACAAGATAGAAATGATTGCTAACCATTGCCTTATTTGACCAACACATTTATTCAAGAAGAAGAAGCTATGATGGTTTCATGCATATGAGTTTAGCTTAAGGATGCATTGTTTACTTAAGCATTATTCCATATTCGCAGTACTATTGTGGAAAAGCACTAGAAACTCTCTATGAAATATGGAAAGAAGAAAAGGGAAAAATAAAAATGCAGAAACAATAAAATAGAATGAACTTAACATTTGAATGAAATATTAATTATTAAGATTGCAGCCTATAATATGAAAATCAAGAAAAATGGCTAGCAAGAAAGGACTTCCAACTCAAAGTCAACTTCTGACTAGTAGCATACCATTATAAACAACAAATTTCTAGTTTGCAAATAAGACAAGAAAAATATCCAAATTTACAAAAAAATTAGTAAATATGAAAAGTGGTTACAAATCTCCGAAGAAGTCCTAAATTGTAGGATAAGTCATCCGATTCTGCTCTTTTTGAAAAAATTGATTCGAGGGCTGAAGAGCATGATCTCGGATTGAACGGAATTTGATGAAGAATACTTAATTGGCAAGCCTTCGAGACTTGTTTGATGCAAAATAAGATGAACACCTTGAAATTTGATAAAGATTCTGAACCTTAATTTGATGACGATTTTGAACCTTGAATTTGATGAAGCTTGAATGCTTGAGCTTGTTGAAACTTGATAGGCCTCTTGTTTGTTGAAGCTTGAGGATCCGGGGGTGCCTTGAACCTTTAAGAGAAGACCTTATTTATAGGCCAAAAATCCCTTGATTTTAGCATAAATAGTCGATGTGGGATTTTGAAGAAGCCTCCTAACAAACCCTAATGGACTTGGGTTTAAGATGACCTGGGCTTAATTTCTGTTTTAGCCCAATCTCATTTAATCCACATTATATTTGGGTTATGAGGTTTTTTAAAAAGTCCAATTTTAGGGCCTAGTCCAATTTTATTTAATCCATAATATATTAGATTTAATGAAAAATGGTCCATTAACAATTGACCAATTTTTATAGTCCAGTCTCATGATACATTGGATTTAATGGACTTTTAATAATTGCCCAATATATTAGTCCAAGAATAATTATATTTATTCATGAATTAATTTTAATTAATCAAGACTAAAATATATAATTTTCTTGTAATCTTGATTAAATAAAATTTATCCAAATTTCTTTGTCTACGCATGCCCCCACTTCAAGACTTGAAGAAAAATATTTTTTAAAAAAAGAATTTAGAAACAAGGCTCGAAGTATTTAAAAAATAATATTAGTTTCTCAATTTAACTAGAAATTAATATAAAAGCCTTTTTTTCAACTCCTTAATAAAATAGAATTCTTTTTCTATTTCTATAAAGAATTAATGAAAAGATTTGAAATCCAATTTTGAGTAGGAATCATATTTCTTCTTGAATTTAAAATAAAATCCAAGTTGAAACCAAGAATTAGAATTCTTATGGGATTTGGAAAAGGCATTCTATAGTGCCTATAAAAAGGCTTGTAATCTCACTAATTTTTTCCACACAAATCTTAGAAGACTTTATCAGCGTCAAGTAAGGCTTCCATAGCTTTCAAACATTGGCTTCTTCCACCTTTGGTAATCTCTCGAACAAATGTTCTTCCCTTTTTTTTTTTAAGTCTTAACCCTCTGTTGACGTCTTTTAGCTTCCTGAAGCATGAAATTGATGGCTATCCCCGCCACCATTCTTGACTACCCCTTTTCTTTCTTTTGTTTATGTTCTGTTCACATAAACACCACACATGGACTTCATTTTTTTTTTTCATGGTTGACCTTGTTGTACCTTTTCATTAAAGAAGGAAATTGGTATTGCTGGGGTGTATATCTATGGTTGTCTAGGAAAGTTGACCTCGTGTAACCCACCATCTCCTTGTCCTTTTTGCCTTTTTTTTTTCCTAACTGCCTTCTGTCCTTCTTGCTTTGTTCTCCTTGTTCGGCCTATATGAAAACCTTCAGTGCACTCTTTTTTTTTTTTTTTTAAACAAGAAAACTAACCAATTTTTTTCAAAGTTTTTTTTTTTGTTTTTTTTTTTACACTAAACTTTTTTTTCCAACTAACTTTTTTTTTTTTTTTTTACTAGGTCCAATTATGGTGTACTTTTCAAATTTGGAATCTTCTTCGGGCTAACAACTGCTAGTCATTCACAACCACGAAAATGATCCAATGGAAGATGGAACGACGTTGACGGTTTATGAGGCAAAATCTGGCAAATATGAGGGGCCCCTACCCAAGGCAACACTCCAACGACTTGTGAAGGAATGGTCAACAGAAGTCAACTTCAAAGGCACTCGTTCTCCAAAGGCATGGATTCTTCTTTCCTCAAATCATCAACCTCAAGCTCATCCCAGTGTGTTACCTTCACTTGGATATCGAATGATTCAAAAGGAGACTCAATGGACCTCACCACTCAACTTCTTGGGCGTGTTTCGCTTTAGGGAGAGATATTGGGTGTAGGCACACAACGTTCTAAGTCGTTGCGAAGGACACTTAAGATCTGCAAAGATCTATGAGGCTGTCTATGCATCGCTTTTTACGTATGGTTAAAACTCCAATGTTCTCAAAGCCTTTTGTGAAGCTTGGTATCCTCTCACCAACATGCTCTTAACATCAACTGGCGAGGTGTCCATTTCACTTTGGGACTTGCATGAATTTGGAGGCTTACCAATACTTGGAACTCACTACGATGAAGTTGTTCCTCATGCTGCAGAACTCACGGGTGTGGATCATGATGGCAAGCGATTCCTTCCAAGGAGTTGCGAACATCTCCTCCATGCATACCACTTAATTAAAAAGGACAACAACAACTCTGGTATCTGCATCAATAAATGGCTCGACTTCTGCTTCAAAAGAGCAACAAAGTATACAACGCCTCCTCCAAGGGAAGAAAGGAGATCACGCCCCAAGTTTACTAACAATCCATGTGGAGTTATCCCATCTCATAATGCATGGACACTTGAAAAAGAAGTTTTATTTTTAGAGTTGGGCATTAGAAGCCATAACAGAGATCAAACATTCCTTGCAGCATTTTTATCATGTTGGCTTTTCATCTTTTTCTTACCTAATGAAAAAGTAGACATCATTCATCCAAATACCTTCAAAATGGCAAGTTTGATGGCGTACGGGGAATGAGTTAGTTTGGCTATTCTCGTCTTGACCAGTATTTATAGAGGGTTGAATCATATTTCCAACTCTCAATGTCCCAGTGAGGAGAAACCTATGTTCCCAACTCACTATATATATGGATGGCTTGCACACTACTTCAAAACTCACTAAGAAGTCTCTTAAGGCCTAAACAGCCCTCCAATAGCGAGTTATTCTGGTGAAAGTAGAGGAAAGTACTTTAGTGAAGATGAAGCCTGCAAACGGATTTATAGAGGTGAGATCATTGTTTGGGCTATGAACATCCTTACCAAGCATAAAAAACATGACTTTGATGATAATGAGACAGCCCCTTTGGAGGAACAACTTTACTTTTTGAGCCGTCGTTCAAGTCTTCTTACCTTGTGAAAAGATTATCACTTTATCATTGAGCCTTATAGCCCACATCGCTTTAGTCACCAATTTGGATTCTTGCAAAATATCCCAGGCTACTTTGAGATTTCCACCCATAAGGCTACCTTAATAGATGGCTTACGTCTTTGGGTAAGATGCAAGTTTCACAAAACAATAGCCAAGGTAACATTTCTAGCCACTCCTTATAGCATAAAGAAGCACTATACTCCAGAGTATAAAGTATGGTGGGAACAAGTGCATGGAACCATTCTTGAAGATCGCATTTCAATGTTGAATTCCCAAAAACCTACATTTAAGAAAGTAGAGAACTTGCCTTACTCTGAGAAGAAACTTCATCAAGATACTACTACTCTCAATGCTTCAAAGGGGTTAGAAAATTCGTCAAGACATGATAAACATTCTTCTTCGAATCATGACTTAGTTACAAAGAAACTTTCATCCTCTTCAAAACGAAAGGAGTTGAATCGAATTAAAGAAGCTAGTTCTAGTAGTAGAAATCATTGTTGGAAGAGAACGAAGGCAGCAACTACAACTTTAAGTCAAGAGTCCAAGGATCAAGAGACCTTTAAGCACAAGGTAAAACTGGTTTTCCCTTTTTATTTTTATTTTTATTTCTCTTTTCTTTTCTTTTCTTTTGACTCAACTTCTTTGCTATTCTTCTTCATTAGGTGGACAATGTAGTAGTCCTTGATGAGGACGCTTATTCTCAAGGCTCAATCAATGATTCTCACTACTCAAAGCAAGATGGTTGCAAGGACATCTCTTACTCTCAACACGAGGATTTGACATCAAGGTAGTAGCTCATCAACATTGTTCAGCCATCTCTACCTTCCCAGGAGAGCCCCTTAGTATCAAGTTGCAAAAAGAAGTTTGTCATGGAAGTATGGAAGCAATTATATTAAAGGATTCAACAAACGCCTATCGAGCAGGTCTCTTCACTTGAGGATCAAGCTTGCTATATCCTTAAAGAATTGAACAAGGGTCATATTATTGACTTGTCACCATTAGATAATCTCTTGAGGTCTTTCTTTGCTAAAGCGCCTAAATTTGACAATGCTAGATCCACCTCTTCGGAGAAAGCCTCAAAGGAGTCTCATGCCCAATTTACTTTCTGCTGTTAGCCAACACTTGGGTGATGTTGAAGGTAAAAAGTGTGACCTCACAAGTCAAGTTGAAGAAAGTAAGGCCAACTTACAACGAGTTAAGGCCAATATTACTGCTGTCAAAAGGAAGCTCAAATGCTTAAAGAAATAGGAGAGAAAACATGTAACTGCTTTTGAGGAAAAGAACAAGCAGCTTTTAGAAGTAGAGTCTGTTGGGTATCTCACACATATCATATATGGCGTAGTGAAAAAATAAGAACGAGATACCAACCTAGGACTCACATACGTGTGGAAAACAAGACATAAAGAGAACAAATGTAATATAGTTTTACTTTTCTTTAAGCGTCTGAAAAACAAAATTTTTCCTTCTTCAAGTTGAGGCACGATCCAGCAATCCTCTTGATCAAACACCACGAGAGTTGAATGTCCAACCACTATAATCATAGTGTGTGATTACCTCTAACAGAAATCCACACGGAGGATCACAATCAAGCATTAAGATGTTTCTGTGCTAGTAGAAACCAAGATGGCGGCTAGGGTTTCTTTTATGAAGAACAATAAGAGAGAGAGAAGAGAAGGAGATCGTGTATCCCCTAGGGTTTTTTTAGGAGTTATTTTTGTGTATTACCCTACTGGGAATTTCGTGCACATATCCTATATATATCACGAAAAATCCTTCTGAAAATACTCTATCTGAGAATTTTAAAACAGTTAGAATTCCCTAATTATAATTGGAAACATCAAATTCTCACAATTACACCTTAGACCATAAATTATAACTAATTATAATTTCGCCACAACAACTTCTCTTTCTCGCAATTAACCCCACTATATTATCAAATAACATCTTGAGTGTATAATCCTCTATTGTGTGTGACCTATTAGGTTTCCCAATCAATTGGTAGTGAATATGAATTAATCCAAACGTCTTTGATATTAATAATCCATAATTAATTAGAATTAATTAGATTGATTCTAATCAGAATTGGTTTATTAATTCATCAATTAATAAACCCATATTCTCAGATTATGAGCGGTATCTAGCAACACATCATGACCACCCAAGAGTCCAGGAAGTCAAGTGGCTTGACATGAACCCTTCAATAACAAACTACAGTGCAATTAACTCCTTTTACCATACAATATCTCATTTGGTTTGGAGTACGGAATTAGTGCCAACTCTCTCCAGAATATATTAATTCTGGCCTGAATATAATAGTACTTCTTGTACCAAGGAACCCATTACTCTAGATGTGCATCAATTAGAACTGTTTCCAATACACAGTCGTCTTGGCCAAGGACTTCTCAAGTAATAATTCCTACAAGTGGCAATGAGATATTCGCCCCTACTATTAGGAATGGTGAATCCTTTATTGACCCTCTCAATTACTTTCGTTTACCTCACAATGCACCCAATATCCATCCCATAGGCGACCCTTGATCTGACTCCAGAGGTTGGAATCAAAGTACAATGCTCAACAAACAAAGTACCTTGGAGATCTCAAGTCTAAGGATACTTGCACGTTTGCTATATTGAGATTATTTCACTGGCATTAAATAGTTATCCATGTGATTATCTCATAGCTAGGTCATCCAATGTAGTTGTTCCATTAACAAGCATCCACGTGTTAACTTTGAGTATCTCAATACTCACAATATGAGAACTACCGCTGATCAAATCAGGAAGTTTAACACATGCTAGTCTTAACGCATTAATGATGTCCAGTCTCATTAATACTATGACTAGGGACTATTTAAGTACTACCACTATACAGTGTAGTATAAATCTCATATCATGATTTCTTTAACACAGTATTGTACTAGGGACTTTATCTAACAGTTATATTACATAAAAGTAAATAAAAGAAATTATAAGATAAGTAATTCATTTTATTAAAATAAAATGTGTCATATACAACGTACAAGTGATTGCCTTTAGGGCATAACACTAACAAACTCCCACTTGCACTAGAGCTAATCGTTCATGTATCTAATACCAAATAACTCAACATGTCTATCATGTTTCTTTTGAGATAGTGCTTTTGTAAGCAGGTCAACTATGTTCTCATTCATGAGAACTCTCTCTATCTTTACATCATTCCTATCTATGATCACCCAGATAAGATGATAGCGTCGTAGTACATGTTTAGATCTATGGTGAGACCGTGGCTCTTTTGCTTGTGCAATGGCTCCATTGTTGTCACAATACAAAGTTATTGGACCAACAACGCTAGGAACCACACCCAGTTTCATCACAAACTTCTTGATCCAAATAGCCTCCTTAGCTGCTTCAGAAGCGGCTATGTACTCAGCTTCTGTCATAGAGTCAGCAATAGTCTCTTGTTTAGAACTCTTACAACTTATTGCCCCTCCGTACAACCTAAACACGTAGCTAGATTGTGATTTGAAATCATCTTTGTCAGATTGAAAACTGGCATCAGTATACCCGTTTATATTCAAATCACCTTCTCCATATACTAAGAACACATCTTTAGTCCTTCATAAGTACTTAAGGATATTCTTTACAGCCGCTCAATGACCCTCACCATGGTCGGATTAGTATCTACTCGTCAAACAGATAGCACAAGATATATCGGGTCTTGTACATATCATGGCATACATGATAGATCCAACTGCGAAGCATATGGAATCTTACTTATGTGATCCTTCTCAACTTATGTCTTAAGAGACATCAACTTTGAAAGACTTACACCATGTGACATAGGTAAGAATTCCTTTTTGGATTGATCCATGCTAAACCTCTTCTTTAGCACTTTGTCTATGTATGTAGACTGCGAAAGACCTAGCAACCGTTTAGATCTATCTCTATAGATCCTTATTCCAAGAATATAGGTTGCTTTACCAAGGTCTTTTATGGAGAATTATTTGGATAACCAAACTTTAACCATTTGCAAGACAGGTATATCGTTTCCAATTAGTAATATGTCATCTACATAAAGCAATAAGAAAACGATTGTGCTCCCACTGACCTTCTTGTATACACAAGGCTCATCTATGTTTTGAATGAAACTAAACTCTTTGATTGTTTCATCAAAACGAATGTTCCAACTCCTAGAAGCTTACTTAAGTCTATAAATGGACCTTTGCAACTTACACACCTTTGTGCTATCATTGGATGTGAAACCCTCAGGTTGTGTCATATACACTTCCTCAGTCAGATTTCCGTTTAGGAAAGCTGTTTTCACATCCATTTGCCAAATCTCTAAGAAGACGGCATGCTTCGAAATAAACACTTTGTTTTCAAGGGGTAGGTAGAAGTAATATCTGAAAGATTCTTTCGGATATCCCACAAATAAACACTTGTCAGACTTACTATCAAGTTTGTCTGACTGTGGCCTTTTGACAAAGGCAGGATAACCCCATACTCACAAGTGAGATAACTTTGGTCTCTTACCAAAGAACATCTCAAATGGGGTAGAATCAACTGTTTTTGTCGAAACTCTATTTAGTATATAAACAAAAGTCTCTAGTACATACCCCAAAACGATTTTGGTAGGTCTGCAAAATCCATCATAGTCTGTACTATGTCTAGAAGGGTTTGATTTATTCTCTCATATACACTGTTATGTTGAAGTGTATGTGGTGGAGTCCATTGAAATAATATCCTATTATCTGTAAGATAACTCAGAAACTCTTGGCTCAAGTATTCTCCTCCTCGATCAGATCTTAGAGTCTTAATACTTTTGCCAAGTTGTTTCTCTATTTTATTCTTGAAGTCTTTGAACTTATCAAAGGCCTCAGATTTGTATTTCATTAAATACAAATACCCGTATCGTGAAAAATCATCGATAAAAGTTATGAAATAGTTATAACCTCCTCTTGCTTGTATTGACATTGGGCCACATACATCAGAATGTATAAGTTCTAATAACTCCTTGGCCTGTTCTCCTTTTCTTGAAAAAGGAGTTTTAGCCATTTTACCTAGTAAACAAGACTCGCATGTACCATATAATTCATAATCAAATGACCATAAGTCACCAAGCTTGTGTAACTTAGAAACACAATTTTCGTTTACATGGCCCAAACGACAATGCCATAAGTAAGAGGTGTTAAGAGTTATCTATTTTAGGTTTCTTATTGTTTATATTGAGAATTGGATTATCCAAGTCTAGAACATATAAACCATTAACCAGAGTTGCTAAACTATAATGAATATTATTCAATGAAAAAGAACAACATTTATTCTTAAATATCAAATGAAATCCATTTAAGTCTAAACACGCAACTGAGATAATGTTTTTCATTAAAATTAGTACATAATAGCAGTTTTGTAATTCTACAACTAATCCTGAAGGCAGGTTCAACTCGTATGTCCCTACAGTAAGTGCAGCAACCTTTGCCTCATTTGCAGTACATAGGTCTACGTCGCCTTTCTCTAGCCTTCTACTGCTCTTTAGTCCCTGTAAGTTATTGTACAAATGAGATCCACGCCCGATATCTAATACCCATATCTCATTTCTAAATGCAGTATTTATCTCAATCATAAATATACCCGGAGTAGAAGTAGGAGTGCTTGTAAGCTTCTCCTTCTGCTTCTTGTCCTTAACAGTCTCTAAGTAGGCTTTGCAGTTGCGCCTTCAATGGCCCATCTTGCCACAATGATGGCATGGGCCCTTGGTGACAACGTCCTTCTTCTTCACACCACCATTGGGCTTCATGGGAGCCTTCTTCTTCTTTTGAACATTCTTCTTAGAAGAACAGGATTCTACCATTAAAATTGGATTGGAATCCTTCTTCATGCAGGACTCTGCAGTTTTGAGAAGATTGATCAACTCAGGAATGGTGGACTCAATCTTGTTCATTTAATAGTTAATCACAAATTGTCAGAAACTATTAGGCAAAGATTGCAGAATTAAGTCAATACTTAAGTCATGGTCCATTGCGAACTCGAGTGATCCAAGCTTCTCTATCAAGCCCAGCATCTTCAGCCCATGAGTGGCCACAGAAGAACCTTTTGCCATTTTACAACGAAATAGTTGCTTCGAGATCTCGTATCTCTCAGTTCTGGCTTGAGTGTCAAATAGCTCTTGAAGATGTAGTATAATTGATTGAACATCCATATGCTCGTGCTGTTTTTCCAGCTCGGGAGTTATGGAAGCTAGCATAATACATGATGATGCTGTATCACTATCCTCCTTGTGCCTTTTGTGGATAGCATGCTCATCTGCATGAGCATCTTGAGCTGGTGGTAGCGGAATAAGAGCATCTAGCACGTAGAGCAACTTTTCCGATTTGAGAACGATTCTCAAATTTCTATACCAGTCGAGGTAGTTTGATTCGTTTAACTTGTTGGTTTCTAAGATGCTACGTAGGTTTAGGTTTGTTGACATGATGCAAGTTTCTAAGATGATCTAAGTCAGGTTTCCTTGTCCGACTCGAAGAAGTTTAGGGCAAGCATTTCACAAATGGTTCGGGTCTCCCCAGTGGTAGCATTTTCGCTTGCCTCCTCTAGACCAACAATTTTTCTCTGTGTGGCCCCTTTTTCCCGCAGTGCCGGCATAATGGAAGATTCTGCGTAGGACCAACCAGTGTTGTCCAAGATTGCTTTCCTCAGTTATGCCATTGCTGGTTGGCAGGGCGCTTGTTGGGCTACTACCTCTGAAAAGGTCTCGGCGGTTATCTTGGCAGCAGGAAAGATTTTGGTGTCATTCTGTAGCGATCTTCATTCTCAGTCCAGGTGGTTGTGTCCACGGCCCCCGAGTAGGTCATTGGTGGAGAAGGTGTCAACACCCTTCTTAACTTCTGCCTTAGCCCCTTGACAAATGTCTTGTTCTATTCTGCTCGGTGTCCATCTGCCTCTTGCAGTATTTCAACAATTGAGTAAAACGTGTCGCGTACTGAGCTACCATCATACCTCCCTGCTTTAGATTCTGGAACTCATCTTCTTGCTTCTCTACTGTCCACTAAGGGATATATTCAGCTTTGAAGGCTTCCACGAAATTAGCCCATGTGGAGTCTTGGTCAATCATCTCACAGTATTCTTGGACCTGTTGCCACCATGCCCAAGCTGGGCCTCTCAATCGGAATGCAGCAAACTTCACCATCTGCTTCTCAGTGTAATGAAGCGTAGCGAAGATGTCTTCCATTTGTTCTATCCACTGTTTAGCTTTCTAATCCTGCTCGGCTTCTCCCAAGAAGATGGGCGGTTGAAATTTCAAAAACCACCCCAACGCTTCGTCCTCCCCCTTTAGATTCCTCTGTTCAATTACAGTTTGAAGGATCTTGATCATCTTGCTGAATGCTTGCCCCATCGTCACTTCGACAGGTTCTTCTGACCCTATTTCCAAATCCAGCTCGTTCTCATCCCCATGGTTGGGTGATGGCATTTGAATTATCTCAAACTCTGGTGTCACAGGCTCTGCTTCCAAAACCTTTCTGCTAGATGTAGCCGCGCGACGCTTGGGTGCCATTCTAAACCATGCCCAGATAATGACTTTATGTATTTAAGTTTAAAACATTTAAATTGAGCATGCATTCCACATTCAAGTTTAAGCAAAAGAAAATCAAATGCAATTTTTTGTATAAAGAATTGCATGTAAATTTTTCTCAAACTTTAGAGTACTCCAGGTACTCTTATTTGCATAAATTCGGAAATAAAGCAGTAACCATGAATAAAATCCTTAGCATAGGAGTTTACGGTAAGCAATACATAAAACATCCTAATCATAGCAGCACTTAGCCTCTCTAGTCCTCATCAGAGTCTTCAAATTCGGCATCATATAACTGTCCCCCAGAATTCCTAGTGAAGTCTATCCCAACCCGATTCGCAAACCCATCCATTGGCTCTTTCCCGGGTCTCCTAGAACTCTCCCCGGTTTCAACCTAGTTGGGTGGGGGTATGAAGGAAGGTCTAGGTGGAGATTCATAATCTATCTCCCCCGGATCATCACTATCAGCTGTCAAGTCAATTATGGATTGAGGGGGAGGGGAACATATTCCATGTCAATCTCCTCGTCTTCACTATCAATAACCAAGTCTATCACGGGTTTTGGGGGTGGCTCAATAATCTGGACCTCATCCTCATTGCTATCATCCAGGGGTATAATTGGTTGAGGTGCGGTCTGCGGTGCAGGCTGAGGCACTGGTAAGTCTTCTGGGTGAATAGAGATAGGAGAATGCCATTGCTGCCCTTTCCTTGTAGTTCTATGCACTCTAACCATCTTATAGCATAAACAAGACAGATTACTCAAAAGATTTAAACTTAATAAAATAAAGCATATACTGTCAATATTTGCCTAAACCTAGTATCTAATACCACTTGTAACACCCCACTACCAAGGCCCAATAGAGCCGGGGATGTCGCCTCGTCCATAGGACAAGGGGTCTTTATTGTTGGGGATATGCCCTAGAGTCAATTTGTACTTATACAATTGTCATTATGTTTTATATAATAATATGAGGCTTTCCTTTCCATGAATAGTGAATTTTGTTTTGTTGGTCATCAAGTACGTGACTTGATAGTAAAACCCTACAATGAATACAATGACTATTCTAAAACTGTCCCTGATCGATTATTATTATTGGAATAATAATAAATTAAGATTAGTATGTTTGTGACTTGATGGCTATGTTTTACTGGCCATGGATATTTGTGATATCGAGTCAAGACATAAATAAATGTTAGAGAACATTGTATTGGACATGACCCACTGTGAGAGTACTTCATGGAATATGTCATAAGTACTTTCTAGCCATAATAATATTGAAAGTCCTTCGACCTAAATTCATCATAGTTTCTTACTTGATAAATTCTATATTTTGACATTGTCTAAAGTTGTCTTTAACTAGATAATAAATTAGACTACTGTTGGATATAAAATAAATCAAGGAGAGGAATATGATTGATTGTGAAGGAATTTGTCCCTCTCAATTATGGGAGAGATATCCATGGGCCCCTTGATAAGTTAGACTGTTAAAAATGCATGGCCGTGCTCAAATATATCAATCTAAGATATTGATATCATTTGTTTGAACAGTCTACTATGAAATCAAGAAATAATTGATTAAGCTTAATAAGGATGACATGCTCCGTGCCTTATGCTTAATCTGGATATCGTGTGACAAAGGGACTAAATATAAAATTATGGTTTGGTTCAAAGAGATCACCGATCTTCATTTAACCTCGGATAGTTATAATGTTTTGCTAGAAACCGCTTATAACTTGTGGGCCATTTAAATACGATTTAGGCACGCTGCCGGTGTTAAATGAACCTATAGGGTCACACAATAAGCGAACTTGTTAGGTTATTTTTCCGGTGACCAGGTTCGATGAATCTGGATGATATCCAGATTATAAGAATCGACTCGGTAAAATAATTAGTTAAATTACCGAGATAATGGCAGTAATCTTATCATATCAGTTTTAATTTAATTTGAATTTAAATTAGAATATGATAAGATATGATTAGGGTTGGACTCTAAGAGGTTCGAGGGTTTTTAAGAAAACCCTAGCCGTCTTTCGATAGTCAAATTTTCGGTTGAGAACATTCGTGCCATTCTCTACCAGAGAAAGAAAAAAAAACCTCTCAAACCCTAGGCGCTAGCACTCCCCGGGTATCGAGTGAGTTCGCGGTGTGTATCCGTAGAGGACGTTCGCATACTGCAGCGTCCGGTGATTGTTCGGGTCGAACGTACAACGACGCAACCGGAATCGAAGGATTTCGATTACAGCAACTGGAGGTAACTCTTAATCGTTTACATCTTCTTAATCGTTTACTTGGGTCCTCGGGAGGGATTCGTAGATGTTTTCCGCGTTTAGGAGTCCACGAATCCCAACATTTATAACTAGGTCACATAAAATAAAATAAATACTTTAAAATTACACTTATTACATCCCAAAATACATGAACAAATCCAAAATAAATTATTTGCAACAATCTCTCAAAACATCACATAAGGGAAATAATAAAGAGTCTTCAGAATCATAGGTAACAGTCTAGCTAATGACCTCCACAGTAGGACCGTCCTGAAAAACATGGCATAAAAGATGGTGAGATAAAATCTCAGTAAGCCCGTGTGTACTTTGAGTGTTTCAGAAAAAACAGTTCTTGTATGCAAGTTGTAAAAATTTCATAAAAGAAAGTGCTGGCAAGTATTAAATAAAATGTTAAAATAAAAAGTGGTATTTTGCTTTTCAAACAATACATGTGCACAATAAATACAACCACTCGAAGAGATAGCCATGGGTTACCACACGTTGGGCCCTATGACCATATAACGGTCAGAATACCACACGTTGAGCATGCTGACAATAGGTAGGTGTACGGCCTACTGGGTGAGATACTCCCCCATCTCTACACCCAAACTTACTTGTTGTCCACTCTGAAAATACACAATCCACATGACTGAAACTTGCTAGCTCAGACCGGCATGACCTACCGGACTGGCATCCTATCCAAGAAGGACTCACCCCTCAGAAGTGGCCACCTACTGAGAGACTTATCCTAACCCTTCAAAGACTAGTCTTAGTAGTCTACCTTTATTGAGTACTCAACGTTGCTTGTCCCACTCGGGAGAAAATTGATCATACATTGATTTATTTGGAAATAGCAATTAAGAGTTTCTAAAATTCTTGTCAAAGTTGGGATTTAGAAAGAGTTTAGCATTTTGTGTAAAACTGCTTGTTTAATTTTCAAATGATTTGCTTGACTGAAATAAAAAGGAAAAATAGTCCTTAATTGCCTTTACAAAATGAATGTCCATACACATCGCATTTGGCTTGCCACAGTAATTTTAGTCTTCAAATGACTCCATGCATGAGCTTACCTAATCCTTTGCTTGCTTGAATTCAAAAATCCTCCAAGGCTGACCTAACCCCGCCTGGGGTAAATACAAGGCATAAGATTATACTCAAGCTATACTTGCTAACATAAACAATTCCTAGTTCAACTAATTACAATCATGACTTTAATGTCCTAAGCCTTAAGGCTAGATGATAAAGAATTTTATAAATAAGTTTAGCTTGATAAATCAAAATAACTAGGGGTTGTAAAATAATTCCTAATAAGTTATAGGTTCAAATAATAAATCTTGAGTGTTATTATTAATAAATAAACTAGTGTTTAAATATTGAATAATACTAAGTCCTAAATAATGTTTGTAAATGGTAATTTTTAAATAGCATCATTATAAATAAATAATAAATTATAATTAATAGATAATAAATAATTAGTAATAAACAAAATTAATAATAAATGAATTATATTAAATTTTTTATTAATAAATAACAAATAAACTTCAATGTAATTATAGGTAAAAGTTTGAACTATGGTCTACAAGGTCATTAATAGTTTATTTATTTATTATTATTATTATTATTATTATTATTATTATTATTATTATTATTATATAAATGATCTTATCTGTTATTACACACACACACACACATACACATATTATTTTTAATAAAAGATATTATTTATTTGACTAATAAAATATCAATATTTCATTTAGTATTCCAATTCCAAAACTTCCTAGGAATTTTGAAATCTTTAGAGAAAAAATATAGTTATAATTTTAATTAAGGTAATAAAATTTGTTACTAAAAATAACCTAGGATTAACAAGAAAATAATCATGATTTTCCTATTGCTAAACAAGATTCATGAACACATTCCCCAACATCAAACAATAAACTAGTCCATTCATGAACATAGGCTTAAATCAACACATACTATCACATGGCCAAATCCCTACTAGGCATAATCATCAATCATGGCTTCAATGGAAATAAGAATATAAAAATCCTATTCACCAAAGGTATCATAACATCTAACATACTTTAAACATCTATAATTTTCTTAAGACATGATGATCATACATTGGTTCTCAAGAAAATCCATATAGCTTAATCATGAACAACTATTCTCATGTCCTAATCTTAACCCCTTCATTCACATGCATACACTCAATCCCCCATTCATATTTTATTCCTCCTACCAACATCTAAGAGACATGAATGCATAATTAAAAAGGAGGATTAAGGAGAAATACTTGATTGACGATTACTTTGATGAAGACTTAAGAAAGTCCACGCGATTAAGAATCTTAAATTGTCCAAGAGAACAAAAAAACAACAATGCATCAACCATTTCAGCAGAGAGAGAGAGAGAGAGAGAGAGAGAGAGAGAGAGAGAGAGAGATCATTAGTATGGTACATTGAAGATTAAATGGAAGAGGATGAACGAATGAGTTGTTCTTGATTACCTTTAATGATGTTCTTGAGACCTTCAAGAAAAACTGGTTTTTGATCTGAATGCAATTTCTTGTTTCCGAGATTTTGTGTTATAAATACTAGAAATGAACACTAGGGAGTATGTAGGAGTAATATGGAGTATTTGAGAGGGATTGAAGGTGTTTAGGATGGGTTTTGGCTTGAAGAAATGTAGTGTGTGTTCTTGGTGAAAATTGAGAGAGTTTGAGAAAAGGTTTGCACGAAATTTGGGAGAGTGTTGGCCGAATGGTTTAGGGTGTTTAGGAGTTTCTATTTTCAGCTTAGAGAGGAAGGGAATAATCTAATTTGTTTGAAATTCAAATAGAGGGAATTGAGGAGTGGTTTGAGGTATAGGATATGTTAATAGTGTTTGATTGATGGAGGTTTCTTTGAGCTTCAATGGAACCAGCTGGACTGGTTTATTTTGCTGAAATGAATGAAGATTGATAAGGCTGGCCGAAATTTTGAGCTTAATGGCAGAGGAATTTTTGGTTGTGTAGCTTAATAAAAGGGTGTTTTCATGAAGCAAAAATCTGGAAATTTTGGAAATTCAAATGTAGTTTGAATGGAGTGATCTTAGAAGATATTTGAGGTGTGGTTATGGAGTCCAAGTGTTCAAGGTAAGTGGAGAGGTTAATGGTGTTCAATTCATGGCTGAACAAGGTTCATTTTACAGAGGTTTAAGGGTGGTTTCTTCAGTCTAGGCCTAAGGAGACAAGTTGCGAATTTTCTGGTTTCATGGTGCTCAATGCTTCAAATGGCTTGCTGAATTTCTGTGCAGTATTTCTGCAATTCTTTAGCTGGGTTTGCAGGGAATTTTGAGAGGTGTTTGAGGGTCTTTTAAGGCTGGTTTCCAGCCTTCTTTATGGAGAAAAAGCAGAGGATTTTTGCTGGATTGAAGATAGGAAAAACAGCTTCATTTCCAGGTTACTGTGCAGCGAAACTGCCCAAAATTTTTTTCTGGTTTTGAACAGTTTTATGTAGTCCGAATTTGCACTGAAATTTTAGTCTTCAAGCTATATGAATTGGTCATTTTTCTGGCAGAAAATGAGCAAGGAACTTGGTTGAGTTTTTTGGAAGCTAGGCTGCTAAAAAATCTAGAAAATTTCCAAGTTTCCTTCATCAAGAACATGAACACTATGAAGATGAGTTTGAAGGTTCAACCATGGTGATTGGTTTCCCTTGGGAACCCTTCCTAACTCCTCTCCTATTTTCAGTCAACCCTCCATCTTCCAAGATCAATTTTTGAAATTCAAAGCCAAGAAATCCTCACAGAATTTTTTGGAATTAAAAGATGAATTTTGAACAAATTTAATTTGTGAAG
Source organism: Voacanga thouarsii (assembly GCA_026120185.1). Lineage (NCBI taxonomy): Eukaryota > Viridiplantae > Streptophyta > Magnoliopsida > Gentianales > Apocynaceae > Voacanga > Voacanga thouarsii. The sequence goes on from JANUWF010001942.1 coordinate 3,611,978, forward strand.
ATGTTAGGACAAGCTAGAGGTAACAAAAGGACAAGAATTCCTCTAGAATTCTTTTTAAGAAATGATGATAGGATTAAGACATTCTCTTCATGTCTCCCCTAGAACAACATTCCTATCTTTAAGAAATATAAGAAAACAAAATTTTCAAACTTAACTAAGATAATCATGAATAAAACTTAAGTGATTGGATTTGAACTCATGACCATAGAGATTAATTCACAAAGCTCTAACCACTTAACTACACTAAGTCTTGTTCTTATTTTCTCACCCAAATATTCTTCTTATTTACTCCTCAAGCTATCTTCCTATTTTGACCTCAATCAAAATTACCATTTTACCCTTCCTACGCAATAAGCATAACTAAGCCTTTTAATCTATAAATCATAATTCTAAAGCACATAAAATCATTCAAAAACATATATATTCATGTAAAATAATATGATATGCATCCCAACCTTCTTACTCTAGGGTTGGCTTTAGGTGGGGTTTCACATCTATCTTGTAAGATCCATTTGAGTAGACCTTTTGAACAATATATGGGCCATTCCACTTTAATGTTAACTTCTTTGGTTTATGTCCAACGATGATTGGTCTTTTCATAGCGAGCACGAAATCACTAACTTGAAAGGAATGAAGATGTACTTTCTTGTTAAAGGCTTTGGAAACACGAGCTTGGTAGCATTCTAACCTTTGTTGTGCCTCTAACCTCTTTTTATCAAGTGCTTCTAACTCTTCAAATCTGAACGGACATTATCTTCCTTGGTGAGACTTTCTTGAATAGCAATCCTCAATGAAGGAATTTATTACTCTAGTGGAAGGACAGCTTCCACACCATATACCAACACATATGGGGTAGCTTAGGTTGGAGTGCGATAAGTGGTCCTATATGCCCAAAGTGCCTTTCTAATACGAAGATGCCAATCCCTTTTTGACTTAGTAACCACGTTTTGCAACAAATTGCATAAAGTCTTATTGAAAGCTTCAACAAGTCCATTAGCCCAGGCATAGTACATAGAAGATTTGTACTGCTTGAATTTAAACTTCTTGCACAACTTATCCATCAAACTATTGCAGAATGGCTTGTCGTTATCTGTGATAATATATCGAGGAATGCCATATCAATAGATAATGTTTACACATATAAAATCAATAACATTTTCCTTTTTTGCTTCTTTTAATGCTACAGCTTCTGCCCACTTAGAGAAGTAATCTATTCCTACCAAGATATAAAAATGCCCAGCAGAAGACTTTGGTAGCGGTCCAACAATATCCAATCCCCATACATCAAATGGTCATGAAGCAACTGTCGGGTGCAATGGCTCAAGCGGTTGATGTAGATAATTGGCATTGAATTAACATGCTTGACATCTTGATACGAAAATGAAGCTTCGGACCAGATTGATAAGCTCAACATATGCCAGAATGAGCTTCTTCCATTACTTGCATATCTTTTTCTTAACCTAAACATCTAAAGAAGACACCTTTAAATGAACGTCAAAAGAGCATATCCATATAGCAAAAGAAGCGGGTGGCATGCCGGCGAATATCACTCCGTCTTCGTGGATCATCCAGAAGCTTTCCATTTTTGAGATAGTCTACAAAAGGTTGTCTCCAATCTTCTTCATTAATTTCATAGACAAAGACAGAATGGATTTCATGCCCTTCATCGTCTTCATCTTCAAAAATAGGTGGTATGACCTATGTTTGACATATAGGAATTTAAATTTTTTGATCATGTAGACATAAAGTAGAAGCCAATTCTGCCAACGAGTTAGCTTGCTTATTTTTGCTTCTTAATATATGCTCGATTATCACATCACCTAAATATCCCATAAGTCGTCCCGCATAATTATGATATGGGATCAACTCAAGTTTCTTATCATCATACTCACCAAGTAATTGATTAACAATCAATTAGGAATCCCCATATACTTTGAGATGCAGTCGCTTCATATCAACAGCCAACTTTAATATAAGTATAAGGGCTTAGTATTCAGCCACATTATTTGAGCACCTTTTAGTCAAGGTGAAAGAGTATGGTAACATATCTCCTTCAGGGGTAATGAATACCACACCAGCTCTAGCATATTCGCGATGTGCCACACCATCAAAGTACATCCTCCATGGTAGGAGAATCTCAATGACAAGAACATCTTCATCAGGCAACTTATCACTTAGTTCCCACTCAGTAGGGATAAGATGATCAGCCAAGAAATTCACCAGTACTTACCCTTTGACAGCTTTCTATTGGACGAAGACAATATCGAATTGTTGGAGTTGAAGGTACCACCTTGCCAAACGATCAGATAGCGTAGAATTTGTCATAACATACTTTATAGGATTAGCCTTGGAAATAAAGTGTACAGTATGCGCTTGAAAATAGTGCTTCAATTTTTGAATTGTAAATATCAAAGCTAGGCAAAGCTTCTCAATTGGTGAATAATTCAACTCATTTGGTGTCATCATCCGACTTAAATAATAGAGTGCATTTTCTTTGCCATTGTCATTTTCTTAAGCAAGTAATGTCCCCACTGAGCATTCTTGCGCAGCAATGTATAAAATCAATGGCTTATCTGGAATAGGTGCAACAAGCATGAAAGGCTTCGTCAAGTAAGATTTGATGCATTTGAAAGCATTCTGACACGTTTTATCCCACTCAAATGGTACATCCTTCTTCATTAGGTGACTGAAAGATTGATAGCATCTGGTAAGATTTGAGATGAACCTTCGGAGGTAGGGCAACTTTCCTTGTAAACTCTTTAATTCATGGATATTTCTTGGCTCAGGCATCTTCATAATCGCATTGATCTTTGATTGGTCTATTTTGATACCTTGATGACGAATGATAAAACCCAGGAATTTTCTAGAGGTGATGCCAAAAGTACATTTAAGAGGATTCATCTTCAATTGATATTTTCAGAGTCACTCTAAAGTCTTTCTCAAATCTTGAAGATGATCAACTCGTTTATGTGACATGACCACCAAATATCCACATAATATTCCACGATCTTATGTAGTAAGTCATCAAAGACCTTTTGTGTGAAACCCCAGTCAAAACCAACCTTAGAGTAAGGGGGGTTGGGATGCATATCATATTTTATTTCATGGTTAAATATATTTTCATATGATTTTTATGTGTTTTGGATTCGGGTTTTATTGTCTTGAGGTCTTGTTGGTGAGTATTATGTAAGAGGGGCAAGATGGTAATTTTTGCCCGAGGTGAAAATAGGGAGATAGCCTGTGGATTGAATAGAAAATAATTTTCTAGTGAAAATATCAACAAGAGTTGTTGTGGTGTAGTGGTTAGAGCTTTGGAATTAATTCTTGAGGTCTTGGATTCGAATTCCATCATAGAAGCTTTAGCTAAATTAAATTTTATTTTTGTTTAGTGGAGGAAATTTCGGTCTTATGAGCTTAGAGTAAGGTACAGATGATGGTCTTAAGAGAGACATGTTAGGAGTATTCTCATTCCACTTCTTTACTCTACTCGAATTTCTTAAAGGGAATTCATTTTCCCTTTATCCTTAATTTTCCTCAATTTTCAACTCCTTAGTTTGATCAAGATGTTCTATCCATTTTCTTTCCAGAAATTTCAGTAAAATGCTGTGATCTTGTGAGATCAAAATGTCCTAGTAAAAGGCTTCTCATGGTCTGAAAAATGTGGAAGAATGGTAGGAAATTCCAAGGGGAAAAATCCCTCTAGTAAGCTTGCTGAAATTTCACTCTAGACTAGTTCATCTTACTTCTTAGAATGAGATGAAATTTTTCAGCTTGTTGTACCTTCAAATTGTCGAGCTTCTTAGCTAACTTTCCCTCCCAAATGCTGCCAGAAAAATGGCCTTAAGATCAGTTTGAAACATGAATTATTTCTGCCATTTTCGAGCTGCACAAAGGCTGTGCAAAACCAGTGAAAATTCTGGGCAAAATCGCTATTTTGGAGGTCCAAAACCAAGCTGATTTCTTCCAAATTTTGTGCAGCACCTTAGCCATGTTTTTCCTCCATGAAGAAGGCTGGAAACCAGCCTTGAATACCCCCAAAATTCCCCTTCAAACTCTCCGCAAGTTGGCTGGAAATGGCAGCTGAAAATCTGCCCAGAAAATTGCTGTTCAGCAAAAAACTGTGTAGGAAAATTTTCCAGCTTTGGTTCCTATTTCTCTTCTAGCCAAAACACCAACCTTATTCTGCAAAAACCTTCCCTAAACCTCCATTAACTGAACTCCATTGTCCTCCCTAAGTTCCGCACGAAAATCCAGCCATGGATGCATAAAAGATTTCCAAAAAAAATTCTGCAATCATTCCTTGATTTGGATACCAAAATTCCAGCTACCATGATTTAACAACTTTCTATAAAATATACCTCAAACAACCAGACCTTCTCTCCACCATTATACTCCATAATTTCGGCCACCCTAAGCCTCCTTCAACCAGCTTTCATTCAACCACAACACTGCCCAGAAATTCGTCCATGGCAGATCTCCAAAAGCTCTCCAATAATAAAAGATATTCTTGTGATATCTAGTTTCCAAATTTGCTTCCCAAAAATATTCTTCAAGAATTTTAACAACTAGCCTTTCCTTTTTCCTTCCAAACCATAAAAACCTTCTTCCTAAACCCTACAAACAGTTTGGCAGCCCTAATCTCTTCAGAATTTTGGCAGCCTCCATCCAAGAACTCTCTATTCTCTTCAACCTTCAAGAACACATAGTACACCAAGAACACCTACTCCTTCTTTTCACCTAATACCCCTCCAAACCACTTCAAACCTTCTCTAAAATCTCCAGATTTGACCTACTCATTGTCGTGAGTCCATCAACACCATTCTTAACATCAAACTTCACAAATCAACTCGCTACTTCGGATCAAAACCAGAAAATTCTATGAAGGTTCAAGAACACCTTCAAGGTAGGTTTGTTCTAACAACTTCATCTTCTCCAATCTTGATCTCTAGTGGGAATATATGTGATCAAACATGCTAATTGTCTCTATTTCTCTCTCTCTCTCTCTCTCTCTCTCTCTCTCTCTCTCTCTCTCTCTCTCTCTACTCCTCTCCCTTGGCCGGATGACTTCTTCTCCATAAATCATGCTCTCGCCATCTCCCATAGCCAAAGTTAGACATCTAGGAGTTGAGATCTACTCTAAACTCCTTCAAGGCGTTCATCAACCAAGTAAGTACCATCAACCCTTCTTTTAAACTCTAGAAGCATGTCTCTAGGGTGATATTGATAATAGGTGGATGGTGATAGGATTGGAGTATATATATATATTGTTGAGATTGAAGTATGAATATATGTATGTTTGTGAAGGAGATGGGACTTATGCATGGAAGGATTATCTTGGTTGATTGCATGTTGATTTGAGGTTTGATGCATGTCATAGGTAGTATTTGTGATGAAGTATGCTAGAGATTATGTCACCTTTGGTGAATGAGATTTATATTCATGTTGGATTATTGAAGCCATGATCATATTTATGCTAGTAGGGGTTAGATCATGTTTTGATAAATTGAGATCTATGCTTGTATGCATGATTTGGATGATTTGATAAATTGAAGGGTTGTACATGTTCATGATTGTGGTTAGCTATAGGAATATGATCATGATCTAGTTGTCCATAAGCTAAATTTTATCTCATTAATAAAATATTTAATAATATGATTTTTCTAGTAAAATTTCGAAAACCATGGGAAAATGTGGATTTGGTCTTTTATATAAAATAGCGATATTTTAGTCAAATAAATAATAGTTTTTGCTAGAAATATATATATATATATATATATATATATTATTTAAAATAATAAAATCAATTAAAGCCTTTTATGGAAATAATTATAATTAATAAAATATTTATTACTAAAAATTTAATTATTATCTTTTAATCAAAACCCATTAAGGATTTGCTTATTATTTTTCAAGCAAGACTCATTAAATTTATTTTCAACAAATTTTAGCTATCAATTATTTTCTAACAACTAAATTATTAATAAATCATTATTTTATCTAATACCACCTTAGACCCTTTTTCAAATAAACCATAATTTATTTTTAGCAAGATTTAAACCTTCAACTTTTTGTACCTATTTCCCAAACTCTAGTTATTTTAATATCAAACTAGATTTATTTTATGAACCCTTTTTATTTATTATTGGGCCTTAAAGCTTGGGACACTAGGGATATGATTATAGTAAGTTGAGTTAGTTTTATTAGAGAAAGTGAGTTTTTGGCTTGAGTTTGATTGTGGTTTGTATTTACCCTATGCGGGGTTAGGTAAGCTGTTGGAGACCTTTGTTGTGGGCAAGGATCAGGTAAGCTCCTGCATAAAACCTATTTAATGAATAAATGATCTTTATGGCAAGCCAAATGTAGAGTGCATAGTCACTCATTTTTGTAAAGGCAATTGAGGATTATTTCCGTTCTCATTTCAGACAAACAAATTATTTGCAAATCAATAAGCAGATTTACTCAAAACTCTTTCTAAAACTGATTTTGACAAAGACTTTGGAAATCCTTAATTGCCATTTTCAAGTGGAACTGTGTTTTGTTCATTTTCTTCCCAAGTGGGATATGTTGCGTTGAGTACTCAATGGGGGTAGACTGGTAGTACTAGTTTTGAAGAGCAAGAGTGAGTCTTCTGGCAGGAGGCCTCCTCCAGAAGATGAACTCAACTTAGAGAAATGTCAGTAATACTTAATCATACCTGTCCGAGCTAGCAATTTTTATTTCAGTCAAGTGACTGTGTTTTGCCAGAATGGATACCCGGTTGTTGTTTGGGTATAGAGAAGGAGGAGTATCTTGCTCGGTAGGCCGATCACCTACCTTTAGTCAGTCTGCACAAAGTGTCGGCATTCTGACCGGCAGTATGCACAAAGTGTCGGCATACTGACCATCCAGCTTATGGGGCCCAACGTGTGGTAACCCATAATCCTTTCTTTCGAGTGGTTGATCTTATAAATTATGTATGGCTGGAAAAGCCAAAACGCCACTCTTGCTTTTGACTAATGTTTATTGCTTGCCAATATTTCTCTTATAAAGTTTTTATACTCTGCATCCATGAACTATTTCCACTGAACACCCAAAGCACACATGGACTTAATGAGATTTCTGTCTCATCACCTTTTTACCATGATTTCAGGCCAATCCTGCTGTGGGGATGAGTAGCTAGTGTTATCTGCCTTGGAAGAGAATGTTGTCTTTTATTTTTATGTATTGCTTTGGGGAGTTGAGAGTGGATGATTTTATTTATGGATTTATTTTTCTTTTGGGAATTCATGGTTTTATTCATGGATTTATTCTTGGGTTGTAATAAATTTTAAGTTAAATTATTATTTTCATTTCGCTATTTTAATTGTGTGACCTAATTATAAAAACCCCTTGTCCTTTGGACAGGGCGACATCCCTGGCCCTGACGGGCCTAGGTAGTGGGGTGTTACATTTTGCATTGCCCTTTGATATGTGGATCCAGCATTCTTCAGACCAAAAGGTATCACTATGTAGCAATAGATTCCTTTTGGAGTACGAAAAGCAGTAAGCTCCTGATCTTCTGGTGCCATTTTGATTTGGTTATACCCAGAAGATCCATCCATGAAAGATAGAACTTCATGGCCAGTGGTTGCATCTCCATCAGTTTAAGAATAGGTAGTGGAAAATCATCTTCTGGGCAGGCATCATTTAGATTCCTATAATCCACACAAATTCGAATTTGTTCATTTTTCTTCCTCACAGGGACAATATTCGCAACCCAAGTTAGATACTTGACCTTTTGAATAAATTTGGCTTCGATCAACTTGCTCATTTCTACTTTAATTAATGGAACCAGCTCAGGTAAAAAACGCCATTGGGCTTGCTTTACTAGTATTGTCCCATCCTTTACAACTAAATGGTAGACAACAATTTTGATGTCTAAGCCAATCATTTCTTTATATGTCCAAGCAAAGACATCTTTGAATTCCTTCAACAGGTCGATATAGGCCTTTTCTTCTTCAGGCGATAAGAGTGCATTTATGTAAATTAGGCGAGGATCTTCAATAGTGTCTAAATTTACTTCTTTGAGTTCATTAACTATGGCTTTTATGCCTTCTTCAAGTTTTGCTGGAGCATGCTTAGCATCTTCTTCCTTAGTACACTCTTCATCATAGATAGTGATGTGATTACAAAAGGCTATACTTTCTTCACCACAAAACACAATAGATGTCACTTGTGTTATTATTTTTAGGACTCCATTGCAATTCACCACCGTTCTTACCTTAGAGGAGACTTTGCCGAAACGTCTTGTCTTTGAAATGACTATAACTCCAAGCCTCTTGAAAATAGGTTTTCTTCTTCTCTTTGGGCCTAACCTAGTGAAAACAGATGGACGTGAATTTATGTCTCCTATCCGACCAAAAACAGATAGCGGTTTTGACATCACTTCATCTTCTACAGTAATATACTATACATTGGCCCTTGTAATCTTGGGTCGGATGGGAGATGCTTGTTTGTAACCCAAACCAGTACGCTCTTTTCCTATTGGCATACTTCGGGTAGATCCTGAGCTTTGACCCTTTTCCTTGTCGATATCAACAGGAAGTTTTCCCAATAAATGTTAACTTTGTGAATTATATCTAGCCTTTACTAGGAGCTTATAAGCATTTGGGTCAAATATTTCCTTCGTACGCGAGGTTGGTAATTCATCATGCTTTATCTTTATCTCTCTCTTTGGTTAGACAAATTCTTTCAAAGAAGCATTTGGTAACTTAACTGAGTCTACCTTTGTAAGGGGCAAAGTGAGCCCTCCTAATGGCTTTTTATGTGCATATTGCTTGGTAGAGCTTTTCTGCACCTACTGTAGCTTTGACATCTTTGGAGAAAGTAACATTTTTATCTTCCTTCTGTTAGTGTTATGCTCTAGAGACAATCACTTGTACGTTGTATATGACACATTTTATTTTAATAAAAGGCATTATTTATCGTACAGTTTCTTTTGTTTACTTTTGTATAATATAACTGTCAGATAAAGTCCCTCGTACATCATTGTGTTAAGGAAATCATGACATGAGATTCCTACTACAATGTATAGTGTTAGTACTTAAATAGTCCCTAGTCGTAATATTAATGAGATAGGACATCATTAATGCGTTAAGACTAACATGTGTTAGACTACCTGATTTGATCAGGCGGTGGTTCTCATATCAATGAGTATTGAGATACTCAAAGTTAACACATGGATGCTTATTAATGGAACAAGTTCATTGGATGACCTAGTTATGAGATAATCATATGGATAACTATTTATTGCCAGTGATATAATTTCAATATAACAAACGTGCAAGTATCCTTAGACTTGAGATCTCCAAGGTACTTTGTTTGATGAGCATTGTGCTTTGATTCCAATCTCTGGAGCCAGATCGAGGGCCACCTATGGGATGAATATTGGGTACATTGTGAGGTAAACGAAAGCAGTTGAGAGGGTCAATAAATGATTCACCACTCCTAATAATAAGGGCGAATATCTCACGGTTACTTGTAGAAATTACTCATCGAGAAGTCCTTGGCCAAGGCGACTGTGTATTGAAAACAGTTCCAATTGATACACATCTAGAGTAGTGGGTTCCTAGTACAAGTACTATTATATTCAGGCCAGAATTAATATATTTTGGAGGAAGTTGGCACTAATTCCATACTCCAAACCGAATGAGATATTATATGGTGAAATGAGTTAATTGCACTGTAGCTTGTTATTGAATGGTTTATGTCAAGCCACTTGACTTCCTGGACTCTTGGGTGGTCGTGATGTGTTGCTAGATACCGCTCATAATCTAGGAATATGAGTTTATTAATTGATGAATTAATAAACCAATCATGATTAGAATTGATATGATTAATTCTAATTAATTATGGATTATTAATCTCAAAGACATTTGAATTAATTCATGCTCGCTACCAATTGATTGGGAAATCTAATAGGTCACACACAATAGAGGATTATATACTTATGATGTTATTTGATAACATAGTGGAGCTAATTGCAAGAAAGGGAAGTTGTTATGGCCAAATTATAATTAGTTATAATTTATGGGCTAAATTGTAATTGTGAGAACTTGATATTTCCAATTACAATTAGAGAATTCTAACTGTTTTAGAATTCTCAGTTTTTCAGTGATTTTTTATGTCATATAAGGTATACGCACGAAACCCTAAGGGGTGATTCACGAAACAACAGCTTCCAACCTTCTCTTCTTGCTCTCTCGTTTTTCCTGAAAAACAAGAAGAACCCTAGCCGCCACTTTAGTTTATGCTAGCACATAAACATCTTGGTGCTTGAGAGTGATCCTCCATGTGGATTTCTGTTAGAGATAATCACACACTGTGATTATAGTGGTTGGATATTCAACTCTCGTGGTGTTTGATCAAGTGGATTGTTAGATCACGCCTCAGACTTGAAGAAGAAAAATTTTGTTTTTAGACGCTCAGCAAAGAAAGGTAAAGTTGTTACCTTTGTCCTCTATATGTCTTGTTTTCCACACATATGCGGTTCCTGGGATGGTATCTCAATCTTATTTTTCTGCTGCACTATATATGATATGCACGAGATACCCAACACCTTCCCTCTTGATAAATCGATCTTAGTTGATTCACCATCTTTTTTAATATAGGACTTAGCATCAACAATTGCGACTTAGCTTTAGTAAATGGTTTATCATCAAAATCTATTTTCTTTACCACGCCATTTCAACGGAATTTGAAACATTGATGCAGGGTTGATGGCACCACACCATTATCATGGAGCCATGGTCTTCTTAGTAGAATATTGTAGGAGGTCTTGGCATCAATAACATGAAAAAGTGCAGTTGAAAGCATGTCTTCAATTAATATGTCCAATCCAAAAGTACTACTAGCTCGTTGCCCCTCTTAATTGAAGCCTTGTATCATAAGGCGACTTTGAAACAACTCATCCATAGAAATGCCCAACTCTTTTAATGTTCACAGAGGTAAAATGTTTACTACCGATCCTCCATCTAATAGTACCCTATTCACTCTCTGTTCTTACATGTAGCTAACCACAAATAATGGTCTGTTGTGAGGCATTGAGCCAAGTAGCAAATCTTTATCAGTGAATATGATCTCAGTCATGTAGATACTAAGGTTTGCTAAAGACTTAATTCTCTCCATGTCTCCTTCATTTATATATATTCATCATTGTCTTCTTTGCTTTCCTCATCATATATGGCATAGCATGAAATAATGTTGAACTTTTTAACCAGTTCCCTTGGTATGCAATCTTTCAGCGTGAGAGGTCCTGGAGATTTCTTCCAAAAAGAATCATCTACTGTTGATGCAGATTTGGTCTTTTTCCTTTTAACCTTTGTCACATTTTTCTTTGTAAATCTGCTTCTTACCAGTGAAGCTCCATCTTTTGAGGCTTTGGTGCGTTTCTTTCTTTTTGTTACAAGTGTCTAGCCTTCATTTTCACCATAGATAGAAGGTTCTTCAACTTCTTGTTGATATTCTTCGGTAGGAAGGACTTGTCTATCAACACCAACCTTGATAGGATCAAAACTTCCAAACTTAACCTCCAAAATAATGGGTTCAACAAGAGGGATGACAACAGTTGTCAAATTTGCAAATGCTTTGTCTTCTTCAAGGACTACATGTCCTTCACGGACGAACTGCATGATCTTATCCTTAAATACAAAACACTTCTTAATTGAATGACCAATCAGCTGATAGTACTTGCAGTAGTTAGGATCATTTATTCATCTACTTCATTTGGACGTTTTGCTTCCGGAAACTCTATAGCTTTAGCAACTAATAATTCATTGAACATTGAAAAAACATTAGAGTCGAGAAAATGATATTCCTTAGACTGCCTTTCTTCTAAGGTTACCTTTTTTCTTTCCTACGGATGATTCACCTTCTGAGTTATTTTTGGAGAAATCTTTATTGGAGTCACGACCGTGGCCATGGATTCCTTTGCTTCATTTTTAGAAAAATATTTACTCTATTTTCTAAAATCTTATTTTTCTTTACCTTTGTTGGGGTCTTGAATAGGTGCCATACCCCCATATGCGATGATGCTCAATTCCATATCATGAGCATGGGTCACCAATTCTTCAAAAGTCTTTGGCATGATCCCTTTATAGATATACTGGAGTCCCTAGTGCATACCTTATATGCACATCTCAATTGCAAATGATTCACTTAGAAAATCTCTACAATTGAGGTTCAAATTCCTCCATCTAGTCCACCACTGGTTCGTCTTTCCATTAATGAGAGTTAGTGAGCTCTACCATGCTGACAATTCTACGAGTGCTATAGAATCTATTGAGAAATTCTTGTTCAAGTTGCTCCCAATTATTGACGGAACCAGGTGCCAAATCGGTGTACCAGTTAAATACATTTCCTTTTAGGGATCGTACAAACTGTTTCACTAGTAGATCCCTATAAATTCCAGCATTGTTGCACGTCTCGATGAAGTAAGGCACGTGCTGCTTAGGATTTCCTTTACCATCAAATTGTTGAAACTTTAGTGGTTGATATCTAGCTGGCATTCTCATATAATCAATTCTTTGCGAATAAGGCTTTGCATATGTGAAGGTGGATTTGCTACCTCCTTCATACTTGTCCTTAATCGTACCCATGATAAAGTCTTTGAGCTCGTCCACAAGAATCATACATTCGGAGTATATCTGAATATCCTGTGATTTCTTGGAAGTTTCCACTTCCTCTTGCACTTCAGATCTCTTTAGAGGAGCTTAACTTGTTTCGCCAATCTTCTCAAAGTGATTGATGAGATGTGCGATGGTAAGATCTTACTCTTGGAAGCGTTTGGCGAGTCCCTCCACTAATTTTGTGAGGTGCGTGAGTTGCTCTTCCAGATTTTGTATGTTCATCATCATAACCAATGCCATAGAAGAAGCAATATAATCTTCATTGAATGAAGCTTTGGATTTGAAGTCCCCATGCGGGAATTGAGGCGAAAAGCCAGTACTTGAACTTTGGTCAGCTTGCTTGGAGATGTTGGTCTTCTCCAATAAAGGTAATATCCTGCGCATTGTAGAAGCAACATCATGCTTCAACTTTGCAGTTGCAGGCGATGAGACAACACTGAATCATTTTGTGAAAGAGCTCAAGCCTTACTTCTTGTCAGCATACCTTAGCTTGAAGATTGTGGAGCCTTGCCAACAATTGTAGCAGCCTCCATGATATCAACAACCTTTAAACGAGCAGATGTAGTTTTGTTGTTCTTTGGGGCCATTGAGTTGATTTGTGCTTGTACTTGAACTTGGGATTGATTTAAATGTTGAAGAGAAGAGATGGGAGGTAGAGATGAACCCATTGGGCATGCCAGAAATTTGTAGACGACAAATTTCAAGCTTGCAAATAAGACCAGAAAAATATCAAAATTTACAAAATGTTTAATAAATATGAAAAATAGTTACAAATTTTCGAAGAAGTCCTAAACCGTAGGATAAGTCCTCCAATTCTTCTCTTTTTAAAAAACGTTGATTTGAGGGCTAAAGAGTTTAATCTCGGATCGAACGAAATTTGATGATGAACACTTGATTGCCAAACCTTCGAGACTTGTTTGATGCAAAACAAGATGAACGCCTTGAAATTTCATGAAGATTCTGAACCTTGAATTTGATGAAGTTTGAATGCTTGAGCTTGTTGAAACTTGAAAGGCCTCTTGTTTGTTGAAGCTTGAGTATCCAGGGGTACCTTGAACCTTTAAGGAAAGACCCTATTTATAGGGCAAAAATCCCTTGACTTTAGCATAAATAATCGATGTGGAATTTTGAAGTAGTCTTCTAACAAACCCTAATGGACTTCGGTTAAAAGATAACCTGAGCTTAATTTATGTTTTAGCCCAATCTCATTTAATCCACATTATATTTAAGTTATGAGATTTTTTAAAAAGTTCAACTTTAGGGCCTAGTCTAATTCTAGGGGCGGCAATATTGAACACGACACGCCAACACGACATGAAAACGACACGGTTATAGCGGGTTAGGGTTGGGGTTTCGCGGGTTCGGGTCGAAACAGGTCGACCCGTTTAACTTTAAATGTGTACAGGTCCTAAACGGGTTCAACCCGTTTTAACCCGCGAACCCGTTTAACTTTTTTTAATATTTATATTTAATACTTTTTGTAATACCCTACAAATTTCACTATAAAAAAATTAGATAATTTAATTTTTACATGAATTAATTGAATTAAATTTTATTATATGAATTAATTGTATTGTTTGTGTGTCTATTTTGTTTAATTATATGAGACCTCTTAAGAAAAATAAATGATGTTAATGCATCTATTTACTTGATATATAGTAAATGAATCATTCTTAATTAATTATTATTTAGTGTTTATAATAATAATATTATTACAATGACTTTTAGTTAGAGAAAATAATTTTTTGAACAATTCAATTTTATTGCAAAACTACATTTGTTCAGATTTTTAAGATTAAATCTTATGAATTTATTAAGATCTCTAAATATTGAGTGGGATAGTTTGTTATTTTATTGGGTTTTTATGACTTTATGGGTTGTTTTATTAGTTTTTTTAATTTTATATGATTTGATTTAATTTTGTAAAATTTTTTGTGTAATGGTGCACAGATTGGTGGGTTTAATAAGTATTCGGATTGACGGATTTAATAATTATCTATTTAATTTTTGTGTCTAATCGTGTCAACCCGTTTTATAACACGAACACGACACGAGAATAAACGGGTTGACACGACACGACACGTTTATTAAACGGGTCGTGTTCGGATTGGCCTGTCGAGTGTAATTATCTCAAGTTGACACGACCCGCCAACCCGAACACGACACGATTGCCACCCTTATCTAATTCCATAATATATTGAATTTAATGTAAAATGTACCATTAACAATAGCCTAATTTTTATAGGCCAATCTCATGATACATTGGATTTAATGGACTTTTAATAATTGCCCAACTATATTAGTCCAAGAATAATTATATTTATTCATGAATTAATTTTAATTAATCAAGACTAAAATATATAATTTTCTTGTAATCTTGATTAAATAAAATTTATCCAAATTTCTTTGTTTACAACTATATTAGATCTTCAGAAGTCCAACTTGAGCTCAAGAATTTGAACCAAAGGTACTTGTACAAAGCATTGAAATCATGCTACAATATTCTCCAGCCATGTTAATATCAATTGAAGTTCACAAATAAAAATAGATAAGAGTGTTCGATCAAATCACAATCAATGAGACACAAATAAAAATGTTACACGAGGAAGATTATTTTCTCTTCTTTCTCTGTAAGCTGCACAGAGGGAAAAAGGTCATAAATTCAGAGGAATGTAATTTGAAGATAAAGATAACTGAAAGCTACAATCTTTGGAATAAACTAAAAACAGGTGCCAAATTAAAAAAAAAAAAATGCAATGTGATATTCACTTGTCTGGAAAGATAAAGAAAAATGAGAAACTATAAATTTCCTTTACTTCGGGTCCTTGAATTTACTTTGGCTATGAGAGGCCGTGGGCGAGAAAGACTGAGCTTCTCTAATTGACGCTTCCTAAATCCCTTGTTAAAATGCCGACAGTAGATGAGCTCGGCGACAACAGAGGTGCTCGGTGGTGGTAGTGTTGTGGAGCTTTGGAAACTAATGGGGGTGGGGGGGTGTTCCAGAAAAAAGGCAGCAGTAAGGGGTGGAGGGGGGGGGGGATGTTCCGAAAAAATTGCAGCTGAGGTGGGCGTTAGCAGTGTCGGTGGGTTGGGAAGGGAGGGTGTTTGTCAGAAAATGTGGTAGGAGGGAAGGGGAAGGTCATAGAGGAATCAGTTCTAAGGGAAGTAGCAAAAGGAAAGAAAACGACTAAATGTTAACTTAGTCTTGAATTTAGCAATGGCCTAAAACCATCGCTAAGCTCTCTCATTTTGAGAGAGTTTAGCGATGGTATACGTTTTGTAGCTAATTCAATCCAGATAGCGAAGGATTAGCGATAGAATTATATATATATATATATATATATATATATATATATTTACATCTCTATATTATATAATTTCATTTTATATTAATAGATAATGCCACATCTTAATTTTACTCAATTTCATGCAGGTTGTTAGAATTTTTGATAAAACTAAACTCAAAATTAAATAATTAACAATTTATATGTTAACTGATAATAAATGTTTTTCCAATTTTAATCTTTTTTACAAAAAAATTATATTGTAAACAACTAAACATTTAATGAAGTTCTAATTAAGTTGTTAATATTTACTGGTTAATATTAATTTGGTTAAAATTTAAGAAAAGTTCAAGTATTATTTACTTGTTAATATTAATGTCATAGACGCACACTAAATTATATAAATACAAATATGTAACACATATATCATTAACGTATCAATATATATACTATATAACTATAATAGACGCATACATAATTATATAAACACTAGTTTTAACACACACGGCTATTATCTATATATGCATATACATTTATAACCATTAATATATCACTATATTATATAACTACATTAAATGTGTATACACACGCGCACACACACATAAACACTAGTACATAATATGCATAGCTATAATATCCATATATGGCGTATACAATTAAACTATTAATATATTGGTATAGTATATTACTAGATTTAAAATGTATATATATTAACTATCTACTATTTCAAGAAAATATATCTATATGTCATTATTGTATAACAACATGTATATTTTAAAATATATCAAAATACTTAATTATACACAAATCTGGCGATCAAATAAATTTAAATTTTAAATAAAATATCAAAATTTATACTTCTGTGGCTAAACTCTAGAAAACATCGAGGGTTTAGCTATGGAGATATAAAAAAAATCCTCTAAATTTTATTTTTTGAAAATTTCATATGGTCGTAGCTAAACCCTAGTAAATAGCGAGATTTAGCTATGGCTTAAAATCCCATTCTTCAACAAAGTAACCCATCTAGCTAACCTGTCACTATGGCATAGGGTATAGTCACAATTTAGATACATATTAACGATAGAAAAATATGCGTTCATTTTTTAATTTTGGATTACCATCGCAATAGCGTTGCTACTTAGAGACGCCTTTTAACCATAGCTATTTAGCTTTGGCGTTGCGATAGCTGGTCAACCATTAGTCGTTGTTTTTTTTTTTGTTTTTTTGTTTTTTTTTTTGCCATCGCAATGCCATAGCAAATTAGGGATGGCTAAAAAGAGCCTTCACATTTTTCTTGTAGTTTAACGAGGGCTTAGCTACGGCCGTTTTAACCTAATATTCCAAAATATTTTTTGTGAGAAAATTTTATGGCCATAGCTAAACCCTTTGTAATTAGCAAGGGCTTATCTACAACTTTTTTAATCTGAAAATTTCAATAATTTTTTTCAAAAAAAAAAAATTACAGCCGTAACTAAGCTCTAGCTAATTATAGAGGGTTTTGCTACGGCTATTTTATCTTAATATTCTTTTTAAAAAAAAACGTAGCTAAACCCTCTCTAATTAGCGAGGGATTAGCTATAGCCCTTTTATCCTAAAATTTCAATAATTGCTTTGAGAAAAAAATTATAGCCATAGCTAAACCCTCGCTACATAGCGATGGTTTAGCTATGGCCATTTTATCATAATATTCCAAAATATTTTCTTTGACAAAAAAATAACGGTTGTAGCTAAACCCTCTCTAATTAGTGAGGGTTTAGCTACGGTTATAATTTTTTTTCTCAAAAAAATTATTGCAATTTTAGGACCGTAGCTAAGCCTTCTCTAATTAGTGAGGGTTTCGTACCCTCTCAAATCTGTCGTATTTGAGAGTATTCAGTTATGGTTGGTCAACTCCTCGGTAAATTGTCCCTCTCCTTACTTGCCCTTGCAAAATTTTCGCTAATTAGCGATAGTATTTTTATTATTGCTAATACCATGTTTTCTTGTAGTGTAATAGGTTTAAGGCTCAAACCTTAAGCATACAATGCAAGGCTAGACCTACTTTGCTAAAGCATGACCTGGCCTACCCTATTTCCATCCCTATTAGAGGCCTAAAGCAAGCGATGCACAACTTGGTGCATGGCTATACACAAGAGCAAATCTGAACATCTTTCAAAAAGAAGTGCACGAGATCCAACACGATTATGCTAGATGCCGTGCCATGGTCGTGCACGACCACAATTTTTGGCCTGCACAGTCATGTACCCTACAGAACTTCATGCTATATTTTTTACGTGTTTTTTGTGTGATTTTGTTATACTGTCTTTTAATTTTCATGACTTGTATTAATCTTTATGGCCCTTACACTTGTTATTGGACCTCTTAAACCATAGGGTTTTGCTATTCAATAGCCTAGGTCAGGTACATTTAATCCCTTTTGCTATGAAGCTGTGGTGGAGGTTCCGCCAACGGTAGACTCTTCAGTCCTCTTTCTTGTAGGCAAAATATAATGCTTTAGGCCTTCACCCTCCACTCATCCCTCTAATAAATAGCTCGTCTCATGTATAGGGAAGGATTTTGGGTGCATGGAATTTATCTGAGCAGAACATTGGTTTAATAAGTTGAGTGGGTTAAACTCTGCCATCTCTTCCCTAGTTTAGCAGTTAAGGACCGTGAAAGCATTGGGTTTTGCAATGTTCCATTCATTTTCTCAATTTTAGATGATTCCTGTACTGATACAGTTCTTTACCTTTTTCGTGGTTTTTTTTTTTTAAGTTTCTTGTTGTCCTATGTGTTTTATTTTGAAATAGCGATTTTTTTTTTAATAGTTTGTAATGGGTATCTAATTAAATTCATTTATATTATTTTAATTTAATGAAAAGTCAGTGGATTGAAATATGCACTCGATGCAGACTGTCATGCCACTTTTAATTGTGTTATTAGACTTAAAGCGCAATCGTTTGTGGAAATTAATTTTGAAATAATTATTTTATGTATAGGACAAATAGTGCCTCGTCAGTTGTATTAATAGTTAGAACTATTAAAATTTTTTATTAGAAAACAAAATTCACAAAGCAACTTAAAACTATTTTATTTTGAAATTTGTAATGTATAGGTGTCGATTATAGATAAAATTATTAACTCATAGTAACATTCTTTTGTTCTGAAGCGATGTCATATAAATACGATATTACATAATAACAAATCAAAGTAATAGAATTGCATTATATCTTTATTTATTTATTTTCTCTCTCAATGCTTCTAACATTTATAGGTGCACGCACAGTACGAATACCCCTTACCTAAATAGCAGTCACTTTTCTCCAAACGACTTTGGTACTTATTGGCGCAGTAATGAAAACAAGTAACATAAAGAGCTCCTTGGCAATCTTGTCACTTCAACTCTATGCAACTCCTTAACATAATCAACTGCAATGAACAAATTAACCACACCATCAACATCAACTATAAAACATTAAAGCTTAACACATTGTTTCTTAGCTTCTTTTTGGGTCAAAATATAATTTGTTATGCTATGGAGGTGTTTCCTGCTGCATTTTAATGTTAAATTTTTTAATTTTCCTTGTAGAATAAAGATGCTGCCAAGAATTCTGCGAGAAATCTTAGGCAATCCAACAAAATGACCTATAGCAGTGGCCAATACAACTATTACTTATCACTAAACAAGCTTCTAGTTGTTCTAATATACATTTCTAAAGAAAGTAGTTCACAGATTTGGCAATTGATTTTCAAAAATTCAAAGAATATCTCGGTTCAAATGGCCAACAGATTTGAAAAGAATAAAAAGAAGGATACAAAAATGTAGCTTATGTCAAAGAAGATAAAACAATCAAAAGGAAAATGAATGGCAAGGCCTTTGCAAAAGTTTTCAAAAACAATGGAACATTGATTCATACTTAATGTAGAATCTTCAATTCAAAGTCGGAGGAAACACACTTGATGATTAGTAAATTAAATTATAAATATACACGTAATTTAATAACTTAATAGGTTTTAGTGAATAGTCCATTAAATCTAAATCCTACTTTAATCAAAAGCAAAAATTAGAAAGTCAAAATATTTGGAAAAAATTTTAGATATTTTTCTCAAACTAGGCATATCTTATTAGTACGAAAAGTTAGCTTTTATCAATATAATTTAGATTTGTTTATATACATGTGCGTGCCAAAGAGAGAGACAGAGAATTTTGGATAATTAAAGTACATCTTTATTCAAATGGATAAAGGACTTTAGAATTAATAAAGAGAGGTGTATGGAAATGCACCTCGTGTCATAGTGAAAAGGACAATGAAATAGGAAAAGAATGGTCCTTAGTTTTAAAATTGCTTTTTGAGAAAATTGTGTTTGAAGAAACCTTATTCTATTGTTTAGAGTGCTATACGAAAAATTACTTTTCAAGATGTAGACTTCTCTTAAAAGTTGTTTGTATAATCTTGAAAAAGACAATTAACTTGCCAAAAGTGCTTCGTATAAAAAGATTAGTAACATCATTTAATAAAGTTTCAACATATGCTCAATTAAATCTTCAAGATTTTTACTTCCAAAAAGAAAAAAAAAAAAAAGAGTTAGTTTGTCAAAATTATCTGAAAAGTTTAATTAGATTTCTCCAATGAGGTATCTTGCAATAGTATCAAAAGTTAATCTTTATAATCTCAATTTTAAAATTTGTGTCATAATCAATATCTGATATAGCAATGTCAGTAATTAAGAGTGTGTGTGAGAGAGTGAGAGAATTTGTATGAATTCCAAATTGTCTCATTCAAATGAGTAATGAATATCCAAAAGAATAAAAATAAGGATATAAAATGTACCTTGTGTCAAAGCAATAAGAACAATGGAAATGCAAAAGAAAGGTGAAACATTTGCCATGTTTTTCAAAAAACAATTTCTGAACACTTAGGCATCGGGAGCCTCCTCTATTCATACTTGTAATACTACTGTAGAATACACTGTCCATGACGTAGACTTCTCTCATATACCTACCACCAATTAATCCTTGAATAACGCAATTTACTTTCCACTAGTTTCTCCAATAAAAGGATTTGGGAATTAAACAGACAAATATAGAAAGAATTTAATAGTTTTGGTGGAAGGTTAACAGAACTTTAAAATGCATGATAGCAAAAGCAAAAATTAGTAAGTCAAAATATTTTTGGAAAGTTTTAATTAGATTTCCCAAATGAGGTACTTTGTACTATTATCAAAAGTTTGTCCTTATAATAAAAATTTAAACTTTTTTGTTTTCTCGCACTTAGAGTTGTATTTAAATACGAATGAATCGAACATCACATCAATATTGAACACTGTTTGAGTTCGTTTGTTTATTAATCAAGTTTGAGTTTGTATTCAAATTCGTTCAATTATTATTTGATAATATTTGTGTTTGTTTGCAATTGGGTTAAAAAAATTCGATTAATACTCAAATCTAAATTGTTCGAGTTTGTTTATATTTTAATATAATAAAATGTTTTATAAAATATAAATATTATATAAAAATGTTATAAATATAAATATAATAAAATTTAATATTATAAAATAAATATAATATAAATTATATAATTATTTTTATAAAATATATAATATGTTCACAAACAATCAAATATGTTTGAGAACGTGTTCGAGTCCAATCGTTTATTAATTGAACGAATCTTTTTCGAATACAAATGAGTTCGAATGAACTTTTATTCGCGAACGTTCAATTCATTTACAATTCTACTCGCACTATTCATGGCAAACTAACATTTTGATTTCACAACTTAGATCTAAAATTTCTTAATTTGAATTTGTAGCCAACAGTTCTTCATGTTCATGGTTCTTTAGTTACAAAAGTTGAATGAATAAAAAGTTCTGTGGCTGTTCGTGGATTTCAAAAATGTTTATGGATGCTTCTGCATCTTTTTACAATGAATAATTTTTTTTAAAAATTCAATTGTATGTCACAAACCTATCCTGAGATTTATATGTAATATCATCTGGACAATTAAATTTTAAAAAATTTCACTTACCTCTCTCCCATGTGGCTTTTTTGGTGAAAAAAACAACAAATTTAGTTATTACTGGGAAACAATTGTCACCAAAAACATCAAATTTTGTTATTAGTTTGTGATCGATTGTAATATTTCATGGTTATATATTTGTGACTAATTTGCAATCAATTTTTAAGCGATTATTTCATTCTGTAGCTAATTCATCATAAACTATGTTTTAAAAATATTCTATTTTTCACAATAAACTACTCAAATTTGTTCTCCTTCAAATGTTTTTCATTAATTCACAACCAAAATCAAACCGAACAAAACCATAAAATTAATATACTCATAAAACACACTATAACTTTGAAGATATAGAATTAAGCAAAATAAATCCATATCATCGAAGTATGGCAATGGCAAAATAATAAAGAGTGTGGAAGTTCCATAAAAAAATAATAATAAAACGAACAACTACCACTCAGACAAACCACATGTGTTATTAGCATGAGTGTCATCATCATCATCTGAGCTTGTGTAAGAGTCTATGTTCTCTGGTAATTGTAACCCCAAATGTTAAAAGAGAAGACGGTGTATCTCTATTAGGTTCTAATCTTTTGATCATTCTCCTTTATTTTCTTATCAAAATCAGTTAGCACCTTGTCCAGATCAACTACACTAACTATCCAATAGGATGCTCTGCTCGAAAGCTCATCGTGATAGTAACCACTTTGTGTATACTTTTTGTCTTATTCAAGAAAACTCAACGCTCTTACCATAATCTTGGACCGTTTCCAAAATTACTAGCTCACTACACAAGTAAGGGTCTCTCATCCTGTATATCTTCAACACTAATAAACCTTTAATGTGAAGCTTGTGATAGTAATTCATTAAATTGATATTGAAATATATATATTTTTTGTGTAAAAATAATTGCAAATGAAATATTTTTTATATAGCTAAATTCACACTTTAAGCATACCCAAGTGTGTCAGCTAAAATCTACCAATTGCCCTTTCTTGACCCCAAGTTGCTGGTGCTCATGATAGCGCCTCCAAACCATGAAGTGACTAAATTCGTCTCTCAATTTCTAATATTGCAAATAGTACTATAAGTCACAACCAATAATTTAATATAAAGTTGTGCATCTAACAAACTGTATATATGATATGAAAAGTTTGTGACTATCCTAGTCCCGTGCTTTGAAAATAATATAGATCTACTCGTATGATGTGATTGACTCAAACTTTCAAGCACCCTATTCTAGTCTTCTTTTGCTTTCTTAGACTACTTCTTAGCACCTTTAGATTCCCAATATTGCATGAGCTGCCCATACATTATCTCCAACATCCAAGATGATCTCTTCTCTTTTTTTGCAAATTGTAAATAAAGCATCTATTATCTGTTTTGCACATCTAGATTTCTGTATTCCCCCAATGAGGTCATCGTGCTTTTGATCCAACCTAGACCACCTCTATGATTATTTAGAATTAAAAAAAACCAGAATACATTAGTTGCATGATGCAACACAATTATAAATGGAAAGCTAATACAAATGTAATTGATAGTTTACTATTAGTTACTTATACTAAACTCTATAAATTGTAAATCCAACATTTCAGGCAAAACATCTCTTATAGAATGATAAGGACCATGAAACCTTTGTTTAAAAATGGATGACATGGCATATGCACTTTGGCTTAGGACTGGTGAATCTATAATAAATACATCAACTTGAAAATCAATACAAAAACAAATATTAGTGTTCAAATATAAAGTAAATTGTTTTATATGAAGTTTGCTTACATATCGCCATATTATTTGATGTACCTCCAAGAGCAAAAAGCTTATGATAATAGTGGCACTAATAATGGCAGCATTGTCAGTGGTGGTACTAATATGGTGGCATTATAAAGGGAGCGTCACTAGTTATTGGTGTAGGAAATGAATAATCTCTCTCAAATTATGGCTAGGAGCTCCTATCCATTGAACCTTTTTAGTCATCTTTTAGTCATCTTATAACTAAAATGACATATGATGATATAGTTAGAGTATACAACATAATAATGAACAAATAAAAAAAATCAACTCTAGTAATAGCAAGTTGAATATTTGAATTAATAAAGCATAATGATATGTTCTTAGGGTTGATTTCTTAATGAATTTCGTGGCTAAATTTGGGGTAAAATGCAAGACCCATTTAAGAGCTCAAAATAGCAAATTTACTGAAGAAACAACACACCTAATACAAATTACTAGGACCCTAAGCCAAAATAAAGAACTTAAAACACTAGAAATGAGAATCAAGTCATCCTAATTACAACCAAAGACCCTTGATTCAAGAAGAAACCAAGAACACTTTGAAAAAGATGATTTAGCCAACCAACTTTACCTTTAACAAGAACCTTAGATTATCTATAACCTAAGACCCAAATTAGGAAGTTAATTGATCTATCCTAAAAAGGTTTATAGACTCAATATATAGGGAAGGACTAGGCCCTAAGAATGGTCTTGATGTTCATGGAAGGTACCCAAGAGTAATCACCTCTCAAAAGCTATCAAAGGAGACTTTTTCATTTCTGATATATTCAAAGTTGATTTTTTTTTTTTTACAAGAGTTATAATGCCATATATATAGGCATTTAAACCTAGCTAAGGTGAGATAAAATCTCAACCATTGAAGTGTTTAAAAGGTTAAAAATATCCCTATTACAAAAATAAAGTCGTGTAAATGGAATTAAATACAAAACAAAGCAAACAAGTTGAAAATTCAAAGTGGGGCATAAGGCTCAACGTGGGCCGGTGCTGGTTGGTCTAGTTCAGCCGGCGCCGGCGTATCACTATTCAAAAAAGCCTTTTTCTGTAATTGGGCTGGCGCCGGAAGGGCTATAGGAGCCAGCACCAGCTACGTTCTACCTTCTTGTGCGAATCTTTGATCTTCAGCCTTTTCTCGCACACACTTGATCTTCCACACAAATTGTTGGTCAAGCTTTTGGTCTTCTTGGCCCTTCTTTAATCCTCCATTACTTGACAACTTTCTTGGTCCTTGGCTTGAAATCTTGAAGGTCTTCCAATCTTCTTTTTGGCACCAACTTCTCGGCAATCTTCATAACCATGGGTTTGGTAGCTTGTGTTGCTTGATCCTCTATTGGAAACCTTCATAATTTGACATTTTTCTTGGTACAATGGAGTATGGTTTGAATCTCATTCTCCCTTCTTTAACTTTGGCATGATGCTCGGGTGGATTCCGATTGTTTTTCCATTCTTAAAGATGATTCATCCTCAAATTAACACATGTGTAAGATCTCAAGCAAGAATCTTTTTGTGAAGATAAAAAAATAAGCTTATGCTTTTCCACATAAAGCTCATTTTTTCTCTCATCTTCTCTCTCATTTCTTGGTGTTTCTCCCTCATTATTTTCATCCTTCAAGTACAAGGAAGTCTCCCTCATTTTGTTTCCATCATCTTTCTTTTTTATACTCTCTTTTTGGTCTCCTTCTTTTCTCTCTTATTTTTTCTTGCTTTTTAACTTTCTTCTCTTGTTGTCTTTCTCTCTCAAGATATTTTCATCATTAAGCATCTCACTAGGGGATAAAAGAAGTAGTGTAATCTTCTTCCTATCTTTGTTCAAAATATATTTATTCTCCTTCCCCTTCTACACCACATCTCTATGAAACATCCATGGCATTCCTCATAAAATATACCCTACTTGCATTAGGAACACATCACATGCCCTAATTTCAAGTCAAATGTTCACTCAAGCAAAATATCAAACACTTTGTAAGTAATTTTTTGAACTCGATATATAACAGAAATTTTAAGCAATTTTAGCCCCACAAATCAATAAACAACAAAAAATTTGCAATCCCTAATGATGTACTAACATATAAGAGTCAATTCCACACATAAACTTCAAGAAAATTCAAAGTTTGAATGACCTTTTTGAAGCTTAGTTTTGAGTGATAGGTTTAGCAATTTTTGAATCCTTCTTCAATATCTTCAAGCTTTGATAAGAACTAAAGATTCCTTGCTGTAATACCAAATTTTTTTATATGATCTTGGGGTTGATTTTTCAATGAATTTCGTGGCTAAATTTGGAGTAAAATGTAAGACCAATTTAAGAGCTCAAAATAGTGAATTTAGTGAAGAAACAACACACCCAATTCAAATACTAGGACCTAAAGCCAAACTTAGAACAGTAGAAATAAGAATCAAGTCATCCAAATCACAACCAAAGACCCTTGATTCAACAAGAAACCAAGAACACTTTGAAAAAGATGATTTAGGCAACTAACATTACCTCCAACAAGAACCTTATATTATCTATAACCTAAGACCCAAATTAGCAAGCTAATCCATCTATCCTAAAAGAGTTTATAGACTCAATATATAGGGAAGGATTAGGCCCTAAGAATGGTCTTGATGTTCATGAGATTAACCTAAGAGGAATCACCTCTCAAAAGCTCCCAATTGAGGCTTTTTGATTTCTATCAACATTCAAAGTTATTATTATTATTTTTTTTACAAAAGCTATAATGCCATATATATATATGCATCCAAACCTAGCTAAGGTGAGATGAAATCTCAACCATTCAAGTGTTTAAAATGTCTAAAATATCCCTATTGCTAAAATAAAAGTCATGGAAAATAGAATTAATTACAAAACAAAGCAAACAAGTTGAAAGTTGAAAGCAGGGCATAAGGCCCGACGTGGGCTGACGCTGATTGGACTAGTTCAACCGACATCAGCTTCTCACTGTTCGAAGAAGCCTTTTTCTATAATTGGGCCGGCGCCGGTTGGGCTGTAGCATCGTCTCCCTTCTATCGTCCTGTGCGAATCTTTGATCTTTAGCCTTCTCTCGCGCACACTTGATCTTCCACACGAATTGTTGGTCAAGCTTTAGTCTTCTTGGCCCTTCTCTAATCCTCCATTACTTAGCAACCTACTTGGTCCTTGGCTTGAAATGTTGAAGGTCTTCTAATCTTATTTTTGGCATCCACTTCTTGATAATCTTCATAGCCATTGGCTTGATGGCTTGTGTTGCTTGAATCCTCCATTGGAAACCTTCATAATTTAACCTTTTCCCTGGTACAATGGAATATGGTTTGAATCTCATTCCCCCTTCTTTAGCTTTGGCATGATACTCAAGTGGATTCCTATCACATAGTATGGAGAAAAAAAATGTGGGGAGATAAAAAAAAATTACAACTTTATCATCTAACTCATCTCATGTTCTGTACACATTGACATCCTCATCAATCTTAAACTATGCATCCTAGTCAGACTCATCATCCTCTTCTTGTCCACTCAAATCATATTTCTCAATTTCTAATATTTGTTTTTACAAGTAAACCATCTTATTACGCCAAATTTATCTGTCAGTGGGCCAACATCGTTTTAAACACGTCAATTATAGTAATGGCTTTCATTTTATCTACCTCGAAGTAAGCTTTGTAAATTGTTATGTGTAAAAATGTTATATTTTTATAATTATTTTATTTATCTTTTGTGTTATTATGAATTGTTTATGCTCATTTTGTGTTCTTTTGTGTTTATAGGCCACTTTAGTGAAAAATGAGTGAAACAAAAGTTTTAAAAAATGTATATTTACGCAAGGATAATTGTTAGATAATCTAGGAGGCCTTGGAAAGTGATTTAAATAAGTTTGAAAGGTGTTTTAGTGCATTTGCATGGGATGATGTACGACAATGTATCAAATCATAGTGAACAAAGAAAAAACATGTGGCATGACTTTACCATAAGCGGTTGTAAATAGATAATTTTTTACACTCCCAGAAGTTATGCATAGCTTACTACTAGCATGCCCTTGCAGCAAGCTGTGCAAGAGGAAAATTTGGAAGCCTACAAAATGCACTGCAGGATCCAATGCTACTCCCTTACAAATTGCACGGCCAAAGGCATGGCTGTGCAGATGCCAATACAAGAAGCGTGAATTTTTCCATAGAAGGTTGCATGGCTAAGAGCATAATCATGCCATGCTAGTGTCCAAAAAAGTTAGCAAACTCCCAAATTCAATCCAAAGGCAATTTGTAAGACCTAAATCAATTTGGATGACAGAGTGTACTTTGGATGTGTAATACCCTGCCTAAAACCACCTTTGACTATGGGGGAAAAGTCATGCATTGCATAGCATTTTGCATTTTATGTGGTAGCTTAGAATTATTTTATTTGCATGGATGCATGTGAATTTTTCCATTGCTCTTGCATTTGAATTAATTAATATGAAATAGTTTTGTTGTTAAAGATTTGGATAAGGGAGGTTTGGTCGAAGATTTGGAAGGATGAGTATTGGGGGGGGTGGTGAGAACTACTTGTAGAAAAAATTAGTATTGGAGTTGTTTTGGAATAGCGGGAAGGTTGGTGATTTCCTTTGGTGACCCGAGTTCGAATCCTACCTTTTGTGAAGTTAGTTTCTCTTCTTGAAAATTCCTTTCCTTAGAGTTTCCATGTCTTGGCCGAAAAAGATCTAGCAAACCTAGAGAAATTTTAGTGTCATTATTCCAAGGAAATAAGTCTCTATATTTATTTCATAAATTTAAGGACCTTGATGTGAATAAAGTTCACTTTTAATTTTCAGCTTTTATTCCTTAGGATTTTCGGAAAACCCCTAGCTAATAATTAAAATTTCAGCTTGAATTTAGCTAGATAGATCTTGCCATGGATAGTTGGAATTAATGAAGCATTTTTCTAGTAGGAAACCTTGTTGATTTTAACCCTAGAACCTAAGCTAAAAATTTGGAAAAAATTTCCAGCAAGTGCTGCCACTTCTTAGAGGAATTTTAGCTAAACTTAAACTCTTCCAAAGCTAGGAAATCTTATCCTAAATTCTTTAGCAAATCAGATTTTTATTGCAATCCTAATTCGACTAGGATTTTCTTCCTAAACCTAGCAGAATTTCGGCAGCTTTGTGTTAACACAAGCTGTCCGAAATTCCAGCACCTTTAAGTACAATCCAACCCTTCAAACCCTAGCTCAAATCCCCTAAAACATCTTCCATCAATTCAGATTATCTTTGCTGTGCAAAACCAGATTTTACTCACACAAATTCCAGAATTTCGGCCAGCTAGGAAACCAGAATTTTCGACAGCTTTGTACAGAAAATTTTGGCCAGCCTTGTACTCCTATTCCAACCGAAATTCTGCACACAAATACACTGAAAAACCCCAGCTGATCAAGCTATTTTTCAGCGCCTAAAACCCTCATTTTTTCTCTGGAAATTTCGGCAGAACCACAACTAAAACAGTGTAGAAATTCTTCCTCTCCTGTTCAGCAATTTCGCACAACAAAACTACTGCACGCGCACAGAAATTTCAGCCCTAAAAACCTTCGCAAACTCTTCTTTGTTTGGCCTAAAATTCTGAACACAATCATCCCTTCTCTTGAGCAATAGTTCGGCCAGTACAAGGGAGCAAAATTGCAGAATATTTTCTCCCTTAAACCCTCTCAAAGTCGGCAGCAAGAAGGCACTCGTGAGCTGCAATTTTTGGCCTTGCTGTCCAAGAAACCTAAAGCCATTAGGAGTCTTTCTAAACATCACCATCTAACCCTAAACCAATCTTCTCTAACTCTAAATCATAGCAGCCGTCTATCCTCTCCATTCTACACAAAAATTCCAGCAAGAACTCCACAACAAATTTTCGAAAACCTCAAGAACAACACCTAACAAAAATCAATCACCCTCCAAGGTAAGCAAAAACCATCTCAACTTCTTGATTCCTTTCTTCCATCAATTCTCTTCCTTTTCTTCTTTGGAATCACGCCATCTCAAGGCTGATTTCATCTCTTTATGCATTCTCGGTCATAAGGAAGGAAAAAGGAGACAACTTTTCTCTTCTAATCCAACGAACTCGGGACAATCACCATAGGAGCATCGGGATCTTGCTACCCGGTTGTTGTAAGGTACGAAAATACTTACCCTTAATGCCAGAATTAAAGTTTAAGGTAGTAGATGATGTCTATTACCTTATTGAATATATGGTCATAGTATATGATCTTAGGGGATTGTGAATTGTTATGAACATAAATGAGTTTGGCACATGTTCGAATTAGTTGAAGCCCTGATCATGATATTATATGGTTTAGATCGGAGGATAATTGAGGAAAGCAAGCTATGAATTTATCTCGTTTATCTGAGGCATATCAGGTAAGTCATTGCATAAACTCTTTTGTTAAATGTTGTGATGGCAAGTCTATATTGTGAAGCTTTGTAAAGCTATTGTTGAACTATGTTTGCTTGGGTTGTAAACGTGGATATTTATTCTTTAAACGGTTTTGTCAAACTAACGATTTTATTAAGAAAACTATTCTTTTCCTTAAACTTTTAGAAATCTCTTTTAAAGAAAACCACGTTTTACAAAGCCAGGGTTTGGAAATATTGTGAATCAGGAATTGACGGATATGTTCGTTGAGTACTCAATAAGGGTAGGCTAACAATACTAGTCTTGGAGGGCTAAAGTAAGTCTTCTGGCAGGAGGCCACCTCCAGAAGATAAGCTCTGCTCGAAAAGGCGACCGTATTGGTTGGTCAGGCTGGTCCAAGCTAGCATGTGTACCTGGTAAGGTATTATTTATTTTCCCAGCATGGACACCCGAATGGTTTTGTTGGGTGTAGAGAAGGAGGAGTATCTCACCCGGTGAGCTGTACACTCACCTTGATCAGAACGCCCAATGGTAATCTGGTCCGAACAAGGTGCACAAAGTGTGGTGCCTTGGCCATTTTGTTCTCATAGAGCCCAACGTGTGGTGACATGACTGTTTATTCGAGTGGATGATTGTTTTCTGTAAAGTATGATTATGGAAAAACCCACTCTTTGCGAAAGAGAAATTATTTATGACTTGCCAAATATTTCTACAAATGTTTTCCACTTTGCATACACGTACAGTTTTAAACACCATGTGCACACACAGGACTTATTGAGATTTATTCTCACACTGTTTTACATCATGTTTTCAAGAGATAGACTGTGCTGAGCCAGCGGGGCATTGATAGTTGAAGCTTTTCTAATTATTGTCATCTTTGCTTAGGAGACATTTGTTGTTTAAGCTGTTGATCGATTAATTGTTTTTGTTTCGTTTTGCTCCAAGTTGAGTCTGATGTAATAAGAGTATTTCTTTATTTATCTAAGTTGAATCTCTTGGAGGTTGCCTTTGTATTTTATACCTCGTTTTAAAGACCCCTTTGTCCTATGGGATGGGGCGACATTCCCTCTCTTTTAGGGTACGTAGTCGTGGGGTGTTACAGGATGAAATGGAAGTTGTGGCGATATATAACTGCTTTCGATATTTAAGATCTATTATTCAGAAAAATAGAAATCTTGATGGCAACGTGGCACACCAAGTTAAGACGGGTTGGTTGAAATGGAGGAGTACAATTGGTATTCTACTTGATTGTAATATGCCTTTGAGTCTAAACTGAATGTTCTATAGAACAACTATAAAACTTGCTTTACTATATAGTACGGAATGTTGGATAGTTTAAATATTGTGATATGCACAAAATGAAGGTAGCTGAAATGCATATGTTACAATAGATGTGCAGGCATACTAGAAATTACAGAATAAAGAACTAGATAATTTGAGGAAAAAATAGGAGTTGCATCCATTAAGGACAAGATAAGAGAAAATCATTTACGTTGATTTAGACATATACGCAGAAGTCCGAGGGATGCTTTTGTTAGGAGATTTGAGGGATGGAGGCAGAATAGATTAGATAGAGGTAGAGATGAGCCTAAGACGATATGGATGGAATTGATTAAAAGAGATAGGTCTTTGTTAAATTTTGACGAGTGTTTGGCAGTGGATAGAGAGAAGTAGAGGGCGAGGATTCATGTAAATGACCCCACATTGTCCTGTATTAGTTCATGTAGCTGACCTTAAGGTTTTTAGGACTAAAGCTTAGTTTTGTTGTTTGTTGTTAGTGTAGAGCTGCATCAATTCAGAAAGAAATATATGGAATTATGCAATTCAAAAGGGAGTTTTTATATGATTATTGGGAAAGGTTCAAAAGACTCTATACTAGTTGTTTACATCATCAAATCAGTGACCAATTGCTTATTCAATATTTCTTTGAAGATTTGCTTCTGCATGATAGTCGATGATTGATGTGGCTATGGTAATGCCTTCGTAGACAAAACTCTATATGCTACTAGGTCTTTAATTTCTAATATGACAATTAACACACAATATTTTGGCACAAATTCTTTAGAGGAAAAGGTTGACAAACTTATAAATTTTATTAGGAAAAAAAAAAGCTTTTGGAAACCAACTCACAAATTAGGCTATATCATGTTTGTAATTCTCTTGATAATCCTAGTGATTTTTGTCATAATTTTGATAATAATGAACATGCTAATGCTTTAAGTTTTCCTAAGAAGCCCCCTAGAAGATACAATGCCTATTCCAACACTTAGAATGAGGGATTGAGAGATCACCCAAATTTTATGTGGGAAAACAAAGGGGTGGGGCAATCTGTAATACCCAATATTGGACCACCTTTAGTAAGTGGGGAAAAGTCATGCATGTCACATTGTTTTATACTGCACTTGGTGATTTAAACTATTTTCATGAAAATATCAGCTTGTTGTTGAATGAATTAATTTGTTTTGAAGTGGTCGTGTCATTGGAGTTAGTTGAGTTTTATTTTATTTAGAAGAATTTATTAGGAGGAGGATGGAGCAAGTGAGTAGGAATCAAGGAATTTTATTAGGAGAATATCTACCAAGAACTAGTGTGGATTAGTGGATAAAGCTTGGAATTTAATTCTTGGTGGCCTTGAGTTCGACTCTTAGCTACTTCAAATTCATTCCTTTCTTTTGTTTTCTTCTTCCCTAACTTTCTTTGCACTTGGCCGAAACACCCTAGAGTTGCCGCCACCTTGGAACCAATTTCCTAAAAATTAGGAGTGTGATTTATCTTGGGAATTATTATATAAAATATTTGAGAATAAATTAAATTTTATTCCTAATATCTTATCATAATCTTTTAGAGAATTTTAAATATTATTAATCTAGATTCTAAAAGATATATCTAGGTAATATATTAGGAGATAGAATATATGAAAATCTATAGGTATTGTGTTATGTGGTAGCTGCCACTTTTTAAGGGATAAACCTCCATATTTTAATTTTCTTTATATATATATATATATATTTTTTTTAAAAGAAAAGAAACAAAAGGATAAAGTTTGGATTTTAAATGAAATAATTATCTCTTGGATAAGATGATGATTTTCGAAAATTTAGGAAGGAAAAGGAAGAAGAATTCGGTAGCTTCAAGGAAGTAGGAAACCTAAATTTTCTCTCAATATAACTATTTATTAGCTATTCAAAATTTACTCAAATTAAAATAGGGAATTAATTAAATTATTTCTTAAATAGATAACTTAGTTTCTTCACCAAATATTCTGGAAAATTGCATCAAAGCTGCCGCCACCCTTGGAGCAAATATAATCCAAATCAAACTCTCTAAAACCCAGTTAGGGTTGTCCAAGAAAACCTTAACCAACTAGGACATTGTCTTAGCCAAAAGAATAACAGAATTTTTCCCTCCAATTCCTTCAGAATTTCGGCCAAAAACCAGCCTTATTCTGCACAAAATTCTCAGCAAAAACCTGCACAAAAATTCTTCTAACTAGCAAGCAAAATACAACTACACAAATGCTTCATTTTCTTCTCTTGTTTCGCCACTTTAGAGACCAAAACCAACCAGATTTCTTCACCCATTCTGTCCAGATTTTCCTCCCACTTTCTATCCAGAATTTTGGCCATTCTAAGCTGCAAAAAATACAACAGAATCAGCTCTAAACTCCTGACCAATTTCGGCACCCATAGAAGAGCTAAAGCTGCCCAACTTTTCTCTTGTAATCAAGACTCCAAAGTAAGACCAAAACTCCTTCAAACACCTAAACCTAAAACCCTAGCCTTTTCTATTCAGCAAACCACAAAAAATCTCCACCCTTTCAGGCCCTCAAACTCATGAAAAAACTAATATTCAACCAGCTCCAAAATTCGGCCTGCCTATTCCAAAAGTAAAGCAAAAAACCGAATCTCTCTGCAAGGTAATTGATCTTCAAGCCTTCTATTCAACCCCTACTCTATTCTTTTCCTTTTCTCTACCTTCAATCATGTCCATAAGGGACTGATTTTATCTATTCTTTGGTGAGACTTGATCAAGGCCATCCGAGCGATCCAAACTCTTCAATCATTGATCAAACTCAAGTTAATCAATAAGGAGTTGTCGTGTTTTAAGTCTAAATCGCTAAGAGGTAATCAAGATCCTATCTTTATTAATTTAAATGGTCTTAAAATTTAGAATATTGGTTTAAAAGATGCCTATGGAGTCTAGTATGAAAGCATGAATATATTAGATTGATGAGCATGTTGGTGAAAGCCATAGACAAAGCATGTATGAGATAGGACATTAATGTATCTTGTCATGATGAATCTAGATCCATGCTAAATAGGCAAAAGATGAGATCTTTTAATGTTTATGGGGGCCATTTATGATGATTTTTTGTTAGTTAATATGGAAGTTGTCATGTGATGAATTGATTTAGATCAATGCATGGTTATGATCAATAGAATAGTAAAGGAAAGTTATACATGTGACCTATTAAATTAAATACCATGGATGAAAGGGGTAGATAATGAAATCATGGAGAGTCATGTTGTATGAAATAATGGATGGAACGATTGAATCCTAATTGTGGGATTATTTTTACTCTAGATAAGAAAGGAGTGGAAAGTAGAACAATCGATTAAGTGGGATTTGGCTGTGACTTATCCAGGTAAGTCCTTGCATAAACTCTTTTTGTTAAATGCTTGTGGTGGCAAGTCAAATGTTGTAAATCTTTGTAAAGCTATTGTTGAACTATGATTATTTGGGTTGTAAACGTGGATGTTTATTCTCAAAACGGTTTTGTCAAACTAACACCTTTATCAAAAAACTGTTCTTTCTTTTAAACATGTTAGAAAACTCTTTTTCCAAGAAAACCACGTTTTACAAAGCCAATGTATGGAATTATTTATTGTGAATCTGGAATTGACGGATATGTTCGTTGAGTACTCAATAAGGGTAGGCTAACAATACTAGTCTTGGAGGGCTTGAGTGAGTCTTCTGGTAGGTGGCCACCTCCAGAAGATAAGCTCTGCTTGAAAAGGCGACAGCATTGATTGGTCAGGTCGGTCCGAGCTAGCATTTTTACCTGGTAAGGTATTATTTTCCCGGCATGGACACCTGGATGGTTTTGTTGGGTGTAGAGATGGAGGAGTATCTCAACTAGTGGGCCGTACACCTACCTTTGATCAGAACACCCAAAATGTGGTAATCTGATCCAGTCAAGGTGCACAAAGTGTGGTGCCTTGACCGTTTCCTTATCATGGAGCCGAAAGTGTGGTGACCTGACTATTTTTTCGAGTGGATGATTTATTTTGTATAAAGTGTGACAATGAGAAAACTCCACTCCTTGCAAAGTGAAATTATTTATGACTTGCCAAATTTTTCTGCAAATGTTTTCAGCTATGCATACACGAACTGTTCAAAGTACCATGTGCACATACAGGACTTACTGAGATGTTAATCTCACACTGCGTTTATAACATGTTTTCAGGAGATTGATATTGCTGAGCAAGCGGGATGCCTAGTAGTTGGAGCTTTTGTTGCTTTATTTATGTTGTTTGAGAGACATATGTCATTTATGTTTTTAGAACCGATGTATGCATATGTTTAGACTTACTCAAGTTTGATTCTGATATAATAAGAGTTTCCCTTTATTTATTTAAGTTTGACATCTTTGGTTCAACTTTATATTATGTACCTCATTTTAAAGACCCCTTGTCCTTTGGACGGGCGACATCCCCACCCTTTGAGGGTATGTAGTAGGGGGTGTTACACAATATGATACTAGTAATCTTTCCATGAATGCACCTCCTTTTATGAATTCATCTCAACGCTGAAGTTGATGAAATAGGCAGGAGCCATGCATGCTACGAAAAACAGAAACCAAAAACAAGAATAACGTATAAACTACACAGTGAAAGAATTATTTTTCTTTTACCTCTACGCGTCTTTAGTTTGTTTGGCCATGAAGAATACGATTGAACAATAGGGATGGCTTCTTCACTTGTTAATGCTTTTGGTTGATGTCCTGCTAATCTCCTACTCCTCTGTGGCATGAACACTGAAGCCTTTTGCTTCTCAAAATATTCCACTGCCTAATCTCTTCTTGGTGAAACGTATAGGCGAGGAAAAACTAGTTTCAGAAATCATTCTTGATCCTATGTTATTGATTAGCAAAATCAAGAAACTAAAAGAGAAAAGAAAAGAATGAGAGAGAAGAGAGAAAAAAGGTTAAGCTGTTGTTTTTTTCTTCTTCATGTGTATTCTCTAATAGGGGGAAAAAAACACACAAAACTAATTCTACTGATAACCAAAACACCAGGGTTTTGATATTTCAAAACGCCCGGAGGCTATCAATAGAAGAGGTTTGGCTTAGCCTAAATTTATTTGTTCTAAGAGTAAAGGGGGGGGAAATCATTTTGGTTCAGGCTATTGGACCATTAATAATTTATTAATTTTCTTGGACCCAATGAGCCCAAAATAATAACCATTAATTATTTATTTTCTGGGCCTATTAAAATAACTCAATAAATAATTAATGAGCCCAAATGAATTAAAATAATTATTTAGGCCTTTTTATCTAGTTTAGGGCCAGGTTAGTTTTTTTTTTTTTAATTATTCAATCTGGGCTTAGACCCTAAATAATTAATTAATCTAATAAAATAGATAATAAATTTAATTTTCTCGTTCTTTTATTTTATTCTAATCCAAAAATAAATTAGACTTCTTAAATAAAATAAAATCATTTTAATTGAGACCATTTCCTCAACCTAAAATTAATAAGGATTTACGAGCTACCCCAAGGACAAAAAAGACACATCTCCGTGGCTACTAAAATGACCACAATACTCTCGCTATATAAATAGCTATATTTTACATTTTACATATTTTCTAATATCGCCATAAGAAAATATTGGCCCCAAGAGCAATGCTGTGTTAGCTATGTCTTCGCTTATAAGTAAAATGACTAAAATATCCCTCTACACACCGCCGAGCATTTAGAGAGGAAAGAGTGTACTAACACCTCTCTAAAAGACATTTATCATCCTTAAACTTCTAGTCCAATGATTTACGAGTCTTTAAAATATTTTTGCTTTCCAAGAGAACTACCCTATAGCAAATATCCAAATCATGTTTCCCAGTGCCCTAGATAATTAGATCATTCGGACAACCACATAGGGCGATATAGTGTAGAAACTATCTTGTAAAATTTGTCTTAACTAATTAGTCACATATACCCAACATAGAAGTATATTGTTCCTTCTAAAGAAACTCAACTATAATATGTTAAAGCATACGCCTCCTGCTTCATTAAACCATCAACTTATACCCAAGTTGTTAAGTACAAGTCCACGCTATAGCAATAGTAGTCAAGGTTTCTATCACGTAGTACTTTTAGAAACCACTACTATAAGTCCAGTTCTACGTATTCGAAATACACTTGTGTTATGAAATGAGAAGGCTACTCATTGGCTAAAAGTAAGCCATTTTCTATTTAGAATTCATAACACAATAACCTTACCATGGTCCATACCTTACTGTAAAAGATCTCCATTCACATGAACCATTTATTTAAACACAATGTATCTTTTTGCAATGAAAGTTATGTGCAAAAATAAAGAAGATTTCACAAAAAAATTTTGAAAAAAATATTTTTATTAATACAAGTTAAATTTACATTAGAAACCTAGTCTAAGAGGGCATACATCCCAACAATCTCCCACTTACACTCTAAGACTAAGTGAGTTTATAGGTGCCCACCTCTATGGCATCTAAGTGTCTTCTAAAGACTCTCTTAACAAAAGGCTTGGTGAAGGGATATGATAGATTGTTCTCTGAGGCAATCTGTTCCATCATAACTTCCCGTCTCTGGATGAATTCCCAGATCAGGTGGTACTTCCTCTCAATATGCTTCCCCTTTTTGTGGTCCTTGGGTTCTTCGGATTGTGAGACTGTGCCAGTGTTGTCGTAATACATCACAACTAGTTTGTCTATTTGTGGCACGAGTTCAAGTTCTAAAAGGAACTTCCAGAGCTAAACTGCTTCCTTGGATGCCTCTGAAGCTGCCACATACTCAACTTTCATAGTTGAGTCAGCAATGCAAAATTGCTTGATACTCCTCCCTGAAATAGCTCATCTAGATAAGGTGAATACATATCCACTAGTGGATTTTCTCTTATTCTTATATACCTAAAAGTCTGTATCCGTGTAAGTTGTAAGAACTTAGTCATTAGCCCTATAAACCAGCATATAATCTCTTATACCCTTAGGATACTTGAGAACATGCTTTACTAACTACTAATGAACCTCCCCGTGGTTTGACTGATATCTTCTAACTAAGCCTGTAAAGTAGATATCTGGTCTAGTACACAACGTGGCGTACATGAGACTTCCCACAACTGAAGCATAGGGAATCCTACTTATTCTATCTTTATCTTCTTAAGACTTTGGACAGTCCTTTGAAGAAAAAGACAACACATATCTGCAAGGGATCAACACTCCATTGAATGAGTCCATACTGAACTTGGCTAGTATCTTGTCAATGTATATAGCTTGGGATAATCCTAACATTCTCTACTTCCTGCGAATGTAACTGGCTTCACCTAAGTCCTTCATACTAAATTGACTAGATAGCTAAACCTTAGTTGATGATAGTGTCCTTATGTCATTTCTAATGAGTAGAAATGTCATTCACATATAGCACAAGAAAAACTATATTTATGCCTTCCAGTTTCCTATACACATAAGGTTCATCTTCATTTTGAATGAAACCATAAGATTTTACAGTCTTATCAAAACATTTTGTTCCATACTCTGGATGCCTGCTTAAGTCTATAAATGGATTTCTTAAATTTACAAACTATATGCTCTTGGTCTTTAGCAATAAAGCCTTCTGGTTGGGACACATAGATGTTTTCACTAAGATGGCCATTTAAAAATGTTGTCTTAGCATCCATTTGCCATATCTCGTAGTTATAATGACATGTGATGGAAAGGAGGATACATATGGACTTCAGCATAGCTATTGGGGAAAAGGTTTCCTCATAATTGATACATTTTTTCTGAGTATACCCTTTCGCCACAAGCTTAGCTTTGAAGGTTTATACCTTCCCATCTACTTCCCTTTTCCATTTGTACACCCACTTAAATCCAATAGGTTTTATCTCTTCGGGTGAAGATACAAGATTCCAAACCTAATTGAAGTAAATAACTCAATCTCGGCTTTTATTGCTTCACTCTATAAGTTGCATCGCATCAGCATCAGCAATAGCCTCCTCATATCTAGTAGGATCTTGTTCCTGATGGTCGGAGACTAAGTCAAAAGCTTCTCTAGTCTATCTTTCTAGAATTCTAGATATACTTCCACTACGTTGAGGCTCCGTTTGTATAGGTTCCTGAGGCTGTACCTCCTTTTATTCTATAATCGGGTTAGAAGAAGTTATTTCACAAAACAATCTCTCCTCGAGTTCCAACATTGTTGAACCTTTAGTGGATGTACTTTGATCATCTTCCAAGTATCTAGCATTAGAAAAAGCATCAAAGAAAAAGCAGTAGAAAACTTTTTAATTCTCTGAGCAACATTTAGGAGAGAGTACTTATTTTTTTGATTGGTTGTGGATTAACCAATGAGAGGCCGGGTTGCACTGAAACTTATGTGGGAAGAGAAGAAGAAGGCGTCTGCGGTTCGAACAGTATTCCCACCAATCTTCTACTTTTACGCATCAAGCCCCCTTGAAGCTTTCTCTCTTCGTCTTCCGGAGTATGCCTCTACCTTGCTCTTGGGTTAGCTTGGTGAAAGCTCCTTTTTTGAATAATCAAGATACTCACCAAGAGAGAAAGAAGAGAAGAACGTGGAACAAAGAGAGAGGAAGAGACGACATACCAGAAAGTGAAGAAAAAAATCGTAGTGTCTTTTTTTTTCCTCCTATTTTTAGCCAACCTTAGGGCTTTCTGAAGGCCTAATGGCCAAAATCATCAAGAACTAATGAGCTTGGTGTTGTGCTCATAAATCAATCAAAAACTGACCCAATCCTCTTAATTAATTAATTATCATTTCTGAGTTTCCTTAAATACCCAAAACTAATTAATTAATTCTAATTGGACTCTTATTATATGTCAACATATATCAGCCCAATTAATTCATTCATTCTAGCCCAATCTTCTTAATTAATTATCTTTCTTGGACCTTATTAAAACCCATAACTAATTAATCAATTCTAATTGGACTTATACAATATATTTTATTTCTCTTCCAAATAATTATCCATCAAGCCCGGATTGTGTCTAAACAACACCAAGATAACTTTAGCTACTCCGGGGACTAGAGACTGAAGGTTTAATACGGCAAAAATATTCATAGAAGAATGCAAGACAGAAAAAAAATGCAGAAACAATAGTAGCAAAAGAGCTTTTAAAACTTTAATACCTCTGCATTTAAATGACACTGTTGGCACTAAAGAAGATGTCTGGACCACTTCTTGCTGAATGCTAGAAGTCTCTGGTTGCTGTCCTACGATCCTTAGGCTTCGTCTCATCAAACGCTAAGCCTTTGGGCTTCCGAAATATATCCGATGCCTGATAATGCTAGTGAAAGCAATAGGTTAAGAGAATGGTCTCAATCTCTTCTTGATGATTTGCTATCGAATAGTATCAAGAGAGTTCCTTGTATCTATGTCCTCTGTTCGACATCCAAAGAAATAGCATAAGCGAGAGAGAGAGAGAGGAAGACGTGACCAGAAAAAACAAGAACGTGACTTAGTGAACCTCTGTTCTTCCTTCTTGATTCCAACAACCTTAATGATAGGTTATTATCCGGGTATTCAAAAATCAAACAGAAGCCCTAAGGCCCACATCATGTTTAAGCCATTAAACTGACCTTTAGATCTATGGCCCAGTTCATCGGGTTAAGCATTTTAATTTAATTTAATTATTCCTAGATTGATAGAAGCCCAATAATTAAATTAATTAATTAACCTAACAGACCAATATAAACCTCAAGCCTTGGCCTAATTTATTGGGTTAAGCCTTTAATTGAATTTAATTATTTTTGGACTAATACAAGTCTAATAATTAAATTAATTAAATAACTCAAATGGGACAATAAATAATTCTCTCTCTTTGGACCTTTTATTTTATTCTAACCCAATAAATAAACCAGTTTACTTGAATAAAATAAAACCCACTTTATCCAAGACCAAATCCTTCACCCAAATCCATCAAGACTTATGGGCTATTCCGGGGATTAAAAGACACATCGCCTTGGCTACTAAAATGACCAAAATACCTTTGCCATTTAAATAGCTGTATTTTGTATTTTAAATATTTTCTAATATCACCATAAGAAAATATTGATCATAAGGACAATGCTGCGTTAGCAAAGTCTCCGACCTACAGGTCTAATGATTAAAATGCCCCTTTACACATCGTCGTGCATTTTAGAGAGGAAGAGTGTACTAACATCTCTCTAAAAGACATCTACCATCCTTAGACCTCTAGTCCAATAATCCACGACATTGTTGGAATGTTTTTGCTTTCCAAGGGAACTACCCTAAGGCTGACATCCAAGTCATATTCCCTAAGTAAGGCCCTGGATATTTAGATCATTCGAACAGTCACAATGGGCGATATAGCATAAAAGGTATCTTGTATAAGTTTGTCTTAACTAACTAGTCACATATATCTAATATACAAGTATATTGGCTCTACGATAGAACCTCAACCACAACATATCAAAGTACATGCTCCCAGCTTCGTCAGACCACCAACTCATACTCAAGCGGTAGAGTATTAGTCTGCGCTGTAGCAATAATAGTATGAGTTTCTTCTAAATAGTACTTTTAAAAACTACTATTACAGGTCCTGTTCTACGTATTCAAAATACGCTCATGCTATGAAATAAGTGAACTACTCACTGACTAAAGGTAAGATATTCCCCATTTGGAATTCATAACACAATAACCTAAACATGATAAGATTCCCATTCTTATCAATCGGTTAAGAACAAACGTTTATGTGTTAAGTAACTTGTGATCCATACCTTACTATGAAAGACTACCATTCACATTAATTACTTACTTAAACACAATAGATCTTTTTCAAACGTAAATTGCGCAAAAAAGTAATATAAAATTCACAAACAAATTTTGAGAATAAATTCTTTTATTAATAAATTCGATAATTACATCAGAAACCTAGTCTAGAGGGCATACATTTTAACAATCTTTCACTTGCACTCTAAGACTAAGAAAGTCTGTAGGTGTCCACCGCTATGGTGTCGAAGTGTCTTTTGAAGACTCTCTCAGCCAAAAGGCTTGGTGAAGGGATCTACTAGGTTGTTCTCTGACGCTATTTGTTCCACCATGATTTCCCGTCTCTAGATGAAATCTCGGATCAATTGGTACTTCCTCTCGATTTGCCTCCCCTTCTTGTGATTCCTGAGTTTTTTGGATTGCGAGACTGCTCTAGTGTTGTCACAGTACATCATAATCGGCCTATTCATGTGTGGCACGACTTCAAGTTTTGAAAAGAACTTCTGGAGCCAGGCTGCTTCCTTGGATGCTTCCGAAGCTGCCACATACTCAACTTCCATGGTTAAGTTAGCAATGCAAGATTGCTTGATACTCCTCCATGAAATAGTTCCTCCAAACAAGGTAAAGACATATCCACTAGTGGATTTTCTCTCATCCTTATCTGCCTGGAAGTCTGAGTTTATGCATTCAGTGGGAACCAAGTCATCAGCCTCGTAAACCAGCATATAATCTCTCATACCTTTGAAATACTTAAAAATATGGTGTACAACTTGCCAATGAACCTCCCCAGGGTTTGATTGATATCTGCTAACTAAGCCTACGACAAAACTGATATCTGGCCTAGTGCACAGTATGGCGTACATGAGACTTCCCATAGCCGAAGTGTAGGGAATCCTACTCATTCTATCATTTTTATTCTTGGGACTTAGGACAGTCCTTTGAACAAAAAGATAACCCATGTCTACAAGGGATTAGAGCTCCCTTGCATGAGTCCATGCTGAACTTAGCCAGCATCTTGTCAATGTTTGTCGCTTGGGATAATCCTAACATTCTCTGCTTCCTATTTCTAAGAAGTTTAATCCCCGAGAATGTAACTGGCTTCTCCCATGTCCTTCATACTGAATTGACTAGATAGCCAAATCTTAGTAGATGACAATGATCCTACATCATTCTGAATGAGTAGAATGTCATCCATATATAGGATAAGAAAATCACATTTATGCCTTCCAATTTCCTGTACACGCATGGTTCATCCTTATTTTGAATGAAGCTGTAAGACTTTACAGTCTTATCAAAACGAATGTTCCATACTCTAGACGCCTGCTTAAGTCTATAAATGGACTTCTTAAGCTTGCAAACCATATGTTCATGACATTTAGCAATAAAACCTTCCGGTTAGGACATATAGATGTCTTCACTAAGATGGTCATTAAGAAATGCTGTTTTGACATCAATTT
Source organism: Voacanga thouarsii (assembly GCA_026120185.1). Classification (NCBI taxonomy): domain Eukaryota; kingdom Viridiplantae; phylum Streptophyta; class Magnoliopsida; order Gentianales; family Apocynaceae; genus Voacanga; species Voacanga thouarsii. The sequence goes on from JANUWF010001942.1 coordinate 3,655,497, forward strand.
GCTATATCTTGTAGTCATAATGATATGTGATGGCAAGGAGGATACTTATGGACTTAAGCAAGGCTACCGGGGAAAAGGTTTCCTCATAGTCGACTCCCTCTTTCTAAGTAAACCCTTTCGCCACAAGCCTAGCTTTGAAGGTTTTTACCTTCCTATCCATTCCCCTTTTCCTCTTGTATACCCACTCACACCCAATGAGTTTTATTCCTTCAGGTGAAGCTACAAGATCCCAAACCAGATTGAAGTACATAAACTCAATCCATGCTTTTATTACTTCATGTTACAGATTTGCATTTGCATCAGTAATAGCCTCCTTGTATCTAGTGGGATCTTATTTCTGATGGTTAGAGGTAAACTCGAAAGCCTCTCCAGTCCATTTTTTTGGAACTCTAGATACCCTCCCACTACGATGAGGCTCCGTTTGTACAGGTTCTTGAGGCTATACCTCTTCTTTTTTCATAATCCGATATAAAGAAATTGATTTCGAAGATAACTTCTCCTCAAGTTCTAACCTTATTGAACTTTTAGTGGAAGTACTTTGATCATCATCCGAGTATCTAGCATTAGTACTTACTAGTACTTTCTGCTCCTTGGGATGATAAAAGTAACTACTTTTTGTCCCTTTTGGATGCCCAACAAAATAGCAAAATTCTAATATTGGTTTCAGCTTGTCTCCCATGATCAGTACATAAGCTGGACATCCCCATATCCTGAGATGGTTAGCCTTGGCTTATGCCCAATCCACATCTCATATGGCGTCCTACGTACTGACTTGGAAAGCACCAAGTTCAGAATGTATGCTGCTGTTTCCGGGGCATATCCCCAAAAAGTGATCGGAAGAGTAGCATGAGACATCTTACATTGGACCATTTCCATCAATGTCCTGTTCCTTCTCTCAGCTACTCCATTCTGCTGGGGTGTCCTTAAAGCAGAGAGCTGGGATACTATTCCATAATGTACCATATAATCCTTGAATTTACCGAGGAGGTACTCTCCACCACGATCTGATCATAAGGTTTTGATCAGTTAACATATCCGACGCTCCACTTCAATCTTAAACTCTTTAAACTTATCAAAAGAGTTAGACTCGAGCCTTATCAGGTAGACATAACCAAATCCTGTACAATCATCTGTGAAAGTTATGAAGTACTCACAACCCTTTTTAGCTAGTGTAGACAAAGGACCACACACATCAGTGTGAACATGGCCCAATATCTCCTTGGCTCTATCAGTCTTTTGGACGAACGACCTTTTGGTCATTTTTCCTATAAGGTAGGATTCACACTGAGGCTAACTTTCTAATCTTAATGAGCCCAAGGGCCTATCAGAGATTAACCTCTGAATCCTGATTGAGTTAATATGACCCAACCTTGGATGCCAAAGATATGAGCCATTGACATTTGTCTTTCTCTTCTTACTTAAAGGTTCAATTTGAGCGTTATTTATTTGATTATTTATAGGATTTAAAAAGAATAAGTTTCCATACATGTGCCCCGTACATAAAACTTTTCAATTTCTACTGATAGTAATACCAGAATGGAAAGAAACGGAATATCCTTGATTTATTAGCTTTGCAACTGAAATCAAATTCTATCTAAAATCGGGTACATATAAAATATCCTTCAAAATAACTACTTTATTACAATAAAAAATAAGATATAGCTCTCCCACTGCAAGGGCCCATACTTGTGCTCCATGTCCTACTTGTAGTTCATGCTCGCCATTTTGGAGTCTTTTTATCTTCCTTAACCTCTGCAAGGAGTTACATATATGATTAGTGGCTTCTGAATCAATAATCCAAGTGAAAGTTGATCCAACCATTGAAATTAACTCTAGATAAAGAACAATACTTGTAGGGTTTACCTTAGCCTGAAGCTCTAGACACTCCTTTTTCCAAAGTCCCTTCTGCCCACACTAAAAGCACTTGCCATTTGGCTTGTTGGGCTGGTTCTTTTGCTGGGCTGGTTCTTTTGCTGGGCTGGTACGTTTCCCTTCTTCTTCTTAAACTTTCTGGGCTAGGCCAGTTCTATAGAAAGAAGTTGTAGCAATCATAGCCTTGGACTATGGCTTCATGACTTTTTTTGCCACTTGGAGCTCTTTCATTAACTCGGTTAAATTCATGTTTAACTTGTTCATGTTATTATTTAACTTGAACTAAGTAAAAGAGCCCGGAAGAGATTCGAGAACCATGTCCACTTGGCTTTCGGGGTCAATAACAGCCCCTAAGATTTCTGCTTCCTCGAAAGCAGCAATCATTTTGAGCATGTGCTCCCTAACTGATGCTTACTCAGCCATCTTAGTGTTGATAATCATTCTAAGAGCTTCTTGCCTTGTGGGCCGGCTCTTATCAGCGAACATCGTAGCTAACGATGTAACACCCCGCTACCTAGGCCCGCCGGGGCTGGGGATGTTGCCCCATCCAAAGGACAAAAGGTCTTTATAACTAGGTCACGTGAATAAAATAACGGAATAAAAATAATACTTTAACTTAAAATTTATTACATCCCAAGAATAAATGCATAAAAAAAATTATCCACTCTCAACTCCCCAAAGCAATACATAAAAAAAATAAATGACAACATTTTCTTCAAAGGCAGATAACACTAGCTACTCATCCCCACAGCAAGATCAACCTGAAATCATGGTAAAAAGGGTGATGAGACAGAAATCTCAGTAAGTCCGTGTGTGCTTTGGGTGTCCAGTGAAAACAGTTCGTGGATGCAAAGTGTGAAATCTTTATAAGAGAAATATTGACAAGCAATAAACATTAGTAAAAAGTAAGAGTGGTGTTTTCCTCTTTTTGAAACCATACAAGTGCACAATAAAATCAACCACTCAAAAAGGGTGGTCATGGGTTACCACAAGTTGGGCCCCATGTCCACATGGTCAGTATGCCACACTTTGTGCATACTGCCAATCAGAATGCCACACTTTGTGCAGAGTGACAAAAGGTAGGTGATCGGCCTACCGGGCAAGATACTCCTCATTCTTTATACCCAAACAACAATTGGGTGTCCATTCCGGCATCACACAGTCACTTGACTGAAATAAAAACTGCTAGCTCGGACCGGCATGACTAAGTAGTACTGACGTTTCTCTAAGTTGAGCTTATCTTTTGGAGGTGGCCTCCTGCCAGAAGACTCACTCTTGCTCTTCAAAACTAGTACTACTAGCCTACCCTTATTGAGCACTCAACGTAACGTATCCCACTTGGAAAAAATGAACAAAACATAGTTCCACTTAAAAATGGCAATTAAGGTTTTCCAAAGTTTGGGGCAAAACTGGTTTTAGAAAGAGTTTTAGGTTTTGAGTAAAACTGCCCCTTGATTTGCAAATAATTTATTTGTCTGAAATGAGAATGGAAATAATCCTCATTTGCCTTTACAGAAATGAGTGACCATGCACTCTACATTTGGCTTGCCATAAAAAAAATCATTTTTCATCAAATAGGTTTTATGCAGGAGCTTACCTGATCCTTGCTCACAACAAAGGTCTCCAACAGCTGACCTAACCCCACATAGGGTAAATACAAATCACAATCAAACTCAAGCCAAACCATTTTCACAAATAAACTAACTCAACTCACTACTATAACCATGATCCTAGTGTCACAAGCTTTAAGGCCAAATAATAAATAAAAATGTTTATAAGCCAAGGCTAATTTTGATATTTAAAATAATTAGAGTTTTGGGAAATGGGTACTAATAAGTTGAAGGTTTAAATCTTGCTAAAATAATTTAGAGTTTTTTTGATGAAAAGTCTCAGGTGGTACTAGGTAAAATAATAATTTATTAATAATTAATTACTAGAAAATAATTGATAATTAAAATTAGTTGAAAATAAATTTTAATGAGTCTTGATTGAAAGATACTAAATAAATTTTAGTAGGTTTTGGTTAAAAGATAATATTTAAATTTTAATAGTAAATATTTTACTTATTATGATTATTTTCATAAAAGGCTTTATTTGATATTATCATTTTATATATAATATCTATATATTTTATTTTTCTAGCAAAAGATATTATTTATTTGACTAAAATATCCTTATTATATATATAATTTTTCAAATCTACCCCTCCTAGGGTTTTCGAAATTACTATCCAAAAATCATAATATTAAATATTTTATTGAAGAAATAAAATTAGCTTAGGGACAACTAGATCATGACCATAGTTCTATTGCTAACCACAATCATGAACATTTACAACCCTTCAATTCATCAAATCATCCAAATCATGCATATAAGTATAGATCTAACGATATCAAGACATGATCTAACCTTTTCTAACATAAATACGATTATGGCTTCAATAATCCAACATGAATATAAATTCTATTCACCAAAGGTGACATAATCTCTAGCATACTTCATCACAAATACTACCTATGACATGGAGACATGCATTAAACATCAAATCATCATACAATCAACCAAGATAATCCATCCATGCATAAATCCCATCTCCTTCATATTCATACATACATTCATGCTTCAACCTCAACAATATATACTCAAACCTTATCCACAATCTATCTTTTATCAACATCATCCCAGAGACATGAATCTAGAATTTAAAAGAAGGGTTAAAACGGCTTACTTGATTGATGAATTCCTTGAAGGAGTTTTGAATGAATCTCAACTCCTAGATGTCTAAATCCGTCCAAAGAAGGTGAAGGAAGCATGGCCATTGGAGAAGAAGCCATCCGGCCAAGAAGGAGAGAAATTCGGCCAAGAGAGAGAGATAGAGAGAGTGAGAGAGATAGAGAGAGAGAGAGAGAGAGAGACCATTAGCATGCTTATTCATATATATATTCATTAGAGATCAAGATTGGAGAAGATGAAGTTGTTAGAACAATCCTACCTTGAAAGTGTCCTTGAGTCTTCACAAAATTTCTGGTTTTTTATCAAAACTAGCAAGTTGAATTTTAGAGTTTGATGTTAAGAATAGTGTGGATGGACTCACGATAGTGAGTAGATGAATTTTGGAGTTTTTAGCAGTGGTTTGAAGTGATTTGGAGAGGTATTAGGTGAAAGGAAGGATTAGGTGTTCTTGAAGGTTGAAGGGAATTGAGAGGTTTTGATTTGCAATTGCCGAAATTCTGGAGGATTAGGGCTGGCCGAATTGATTGTAGGGTTTAGGAAGATGATTCTCTGATTTGGAAGGGAAAAGGAAAGGCTAGTTGTTGAAATCCTTGAAGAATATTTTTAGGAAACAAATTTGGAAACTAAATATTCAAGAATATCTTTGATTATTGGCGAGCTTTTGGAAGTTTGTCATGGCCGAATTGTTAGGTAGTGTTTTGGCTAGATGAATGTTGGTTGAGGGAGGCTAAGGGTGGCTGAAAATAAGGAGTGTAATGGTGAAGGGAAGGTCTAGTTGTTTGAGGTATATTTTATGGAAAGTTGTTAAATCATGGTGGCTAAAATTTTGGTATCCAAATCAAGGCATGATTGCAGAATTTTTTTGGAAATCTTTTAGGCAACCATGACTGGATTTTCATGCAGAAGCTTGGGGAGGACAATGGAGTTCAGTTATTGGAGGTTTAAGGGTGGTTTGTGCAGAAGAAGGATGGAGTTTCAGCTAGGGTAGAATTAGGAAACAAAGCTGGAAAATTACTACACAGAATTTTCGCAAGGCTGGAATTTCTGGGCAGTTTTCGGCTGCCATTTTTCAGCCAGCTTGCAGAGAGTTTGAAGGAGGTTTTAGGGGACTTTCAAGGCTGGTTTCTAGCCTTCTTTAGGGAGGAAAAACGTGGCTAAGGTGCTGAGCAAAAACTAAAAGAAAACAGCTTGGTTTTGGACCTCCAAAGCTGCGAATTTGCCTAGGAATTTTTCTGGTTTTGCACCACCTTTGTGCAGTCCGAAAATGGCCAAAAAAATTTAGGTTGCAAGCTGATCCACAAGGCCATTTTTTGGTAGCATTTGGGAGGGAATAATGGCTAAGAATTTCGACACCTTGAAGGCACAAGAAGCTGAAAATTTTCAGTTCATTCCAAGAAAGAATATGACCTAGCTAGAGGGAATTTTTAGAAAGTTCACTAAGGAATTTAATTCACTTGAAATCTTCCCCCCTCTTCCATTGTTTCGGTCCATATAATGTCCTTTACTAAGACATTTCAAACCTTCAAAGCCACAACACCTTGCTGGAATTTTTGGAAAGAAAATGGCTAGAACAATTTGATCAAACTAATGAGTTGAGAAATAGGAAAAATTAAGGATCATGAGGAAATGAATTCCCATTAGAAATTTTATGTAGAGCAAAGGAGTAGGATTTGGATATTCCTATCATGTCTCTCTTAGGACAACATCTCTATCCTACTCCCAACACATAAGGCTGAAAATGATACTTCCCAAGCAAAAATAAAATTTAACCAAGCTAAAGATCCTATGATGGAATTTGAACCCAAGACCTTAAGAATTAATACCATAGCTCTAACCACTACACCACAACAAGTCCTATTCTTATTTTCCCCCTAAAAATATTTTCCTATTCAATCCTCAAGCTATCGCCCTTTTTCCACCTCAAGCAAAAATTACCATTTTTCCCTTCTCACTCAATAATCATAATGAAGCCTTGTAGACTATAAAACACAAATTCAATACACATAAAATCATATAAAAATATATTTAAACATGCAATAAAATATGATATGTATCCCAACCCCCTTACTCTAAGGTTGGTTTTGACTGGGGTTTCACAAACGAAGTGCTAATGTCATACGTAGTGGCCATGTGCTCTTGTTTAGACTGGAGCACATTAGACATGGAGGCTAATATGTAGTAATGAGCCATCTCATCAACCTTCTTCTACACCTTCTCAGCCTCGCGCTCATTAGCAGTGGAACCCTCCCCGATGACAAGCAGGTTTCGTACATGACATACTTATACTCCTCAACAGTGAGTATTATGTCCAAGTTCCTTTTCCAATCTACATAATTTGGACCCGTTAGCTTATTCTCATGGAGAATAACAGCCAAAAGACTAAAAGAACCTCCCATTATTTCTGAAAAATCAAAAAATAAAAGAAAAACTTAGTTTGTGAAAAAAAAAAAAAAATTGTGCCCTTTGTCCTCATATTAAAACTGATAATAGTTAATCCTATCACTATTATCTTTAATATGATTTGTTTAGCTCTTAGGAGAACTGACATAGCTTCTTGGGAAGGTTAACAGTTTTCTAAGCTAAATATACTAACTACCATAAATTAATTTCCCTTCTAGGTAATGATCTAGAAGATAACTCCATCGAAGGGATGGTTGTTTCTTCTCATTTCCTATGGACATTCCTCGCATTATAATCTCCAACATGGGCTGGCCAATCATAACACGTATCCCAGGTTATTAATTACATCCATCCATTAGATCTAGATCCTTGTGGTATCCTGGGTTATTATTCACTCCTAGAGTGATGCGAGGAGATCCACAATCACTAATGAGGATCGTGATGGAAGTCATAGGGCCGTTGGAATCCCTCTCCCAGATAGTATTCTAAAATAAGGGGTTTCGTAGAAAATATCCTTTGAAATTTTCAATTAAGTTTTCTTTTAACTCAAAAATAAAATATCCAAACTCATAAAAATTTCTATGTAAAGGTTTATACCATTTGAGAAATTTTTCTATAGATTAATTTTATTTAAGTTAATATACTTAATAATTTCAAAATTTTCCAATAAAACTTTCTAGAGATATTGATCTCAAGTTTAATTTGACAAAAATAATTTTTCTTGTTAAAAATAAATCAAAATGATTTTCTATTTTAACTCACAAAAATATCTAAATCCAAAATATTTTCTATGTCAAGGATTAAATCCTTTGAGAAAATATCGAAGGATTAATTTTTGTTCGAATTAAAATTAACCATAGAAAAATATTTTTTTTGGTCAAAAATTCCTCAAGACTTTGGTCTTTGAGAAAACGTGCACATAGGTACCCAAAATAAATAGCATACTAGAAAATAGTAGACGTTTTAATCCTAAATCCCTTACTATTATTTTTCATACAAAAATATTCCATGAAATAATAACTTTACCTGGTATAGAACCCAAAACGAAAAAGAAAATTACAAGGAAAAATTAATTACAAAAATCCCTTGGTCTACTGAACCCGCCACACTGGATTGATGGCTGCATGAACCTATTTGCCCATGGAGCAGCTAGCCCGAACGTGACCCGCGCCCGCAACCTAGTGAAGCTGTCGACCCGCATCCAGCTACCCGTGCAATTGCAATTCGCAATTTGCAAATTGAAATTGCATCCGCAAGGAAGCCATGCGAGGAAACCTTCCTCGCGCACTATCACTATCCGCGAGGAAACTAGGCGCTTCTGCGAGGAAGCCTTCCTCGCGCTCCATGGAGACGAGTTGGCCTCAGGCCCGGTTGTGGCTCCAAGCCGTGGCTTGCTTGAATGAACTCGGTTCCTCTCACATTTCGCAGCTCGGCTCAGCTTCATGGCATGACTGTCTACAGTGTCATCTTCTTCATTTTTTCTCTGCGATTTTCTTTGGTTTTCTTTACAATGTCACTCTTTGACTCAATAAAAATGAGTCATTACAAAACCAAACAATCACCTATACCCTTAAAATAGTGGGCTTACACATTTCATCTAAGAAAGCAATAGACTACAGTAGCCTATGTCTCAACGATGAGACTTACAGAGACATCTATCCCATACCATAAATAGTGAAGGTTCACAGAACGATATCAAACAATCATTGGCCAATTTTATTAACTACCATGCTTCCTATATTACCATATAAACCTCATGCTTTGATACCAATTGAAGGTGTAATAAGGCAAAAATATTCACAAAAGCATGCAAGACAGACAAAAATGCAGAAACAATAGTAGCATAAGAGCTTTTAAAACTTTAATACCTCTGCATTTAAATGACCTTGTTGTCACCAAAGAAGATGTCTGGACCACTTCTTGCTAAATGCTAGAAGTCTTTAGTTGCTGTCCTGCGATACTTTGGCTTCGTCTCATCAACGCTAAGCCTTTGGGCTTTTGAAATATATCCACTGCCTGATAATACTGGTGAAAGAATTAGGTTAAGAAGAATGGTCTCAATCTCTTCTTAATGATCTACTATCAAGCAGTATCAAGAGATTTCCCTGTATCTGTGTCCTCTGTTCGACACCCAGAGAAAGAGCACAAGCGAGAGAGAGAGAGAGAGAGAGAGAGAGAGAGAGAGAGAGAGAGGAAGACGTGAGGAGAAAAAATAAGAACGTGACTTAGTGAACCTCTGTTCTTCTTTCTTGATCCCAACAACCATAATGATATGTTATTAGCCAGGTATTCAAAAATCAAACAGAAACCCTAAGGCCCACTTTATGTTTAAGCCATTAAACACGCCTTTGGACCTATGGCCCAGTTCATCGGGTTAAGCTTTTTAATTTAATTTAATTTTTCTTGAATTAATACAAGCTCAATAATTAAATTAATTAAATAGCCCAATTGACCAATATAAACTTCAAGCTTGGCCCAGTTCATTGGGTTAAGCCTTTAAATTCAATTTAATTATTCTTGGACTAATACAAGTCCAATAATTAAATTAATTAAATAATCCAAATGGACTAATAAATAATTCTCTTTCTTTAGACCTTTTATTTTATTCTAGCCCAATAAATAAACCAGGTTACTTGAATAAAATAAAACCTATTTTATCCAAGACCAAATCCTTCACCCAAATCCATCAGGACTTATGGGTTATTCTAGGGACTAAAAGACACATCGCCTTGGCTACTAAAATGACCAAGATACTCTTACTATATAAATAGCAGTATTTTGCATTTTAAATATTTTCTAACATCACCATAAGGAAATATTGACCCCAAGGACAATGTTGCGTTAGCAAAGTCTCCGACCTACTAGTGTAATGACTAAAATACCCCTCTACGCATCGCCGTACATTTTAGAGAGGAAGAGTGTACTAACACCTCTCTAAAAGACATCTACCATCCTTAAACCTCTAGTCCAATAATCCACGACTCTTGGAATGTTTCCGCTTTACAAGGAAGATACCCTAAACCTAACATCCAAGTCATGTTCCTCAGGGCCCAAGATATTTAGATCATTCGAACAATCACAATGGGTGATAGAATGTATCTTGTATAAGTCTATCTTAACTAACTAGTCATGTATACCCAACATACAAGTATATGGGCTCTACGATAGAACCTCAACCACAGCATATCAAATTACATGCTTCTAGTTTCGTCAGAACACCAACTCATACTCATGCGGTAGAGTATTAGTCCACGCTGTAGCAGTAATAGTATGGGTTTCTTTTAAATAGTACTTTTAGAAACCACTATTACAGGTCCTGTTCTACGTATTCGAAATATGTTCATGCTTTGAAGTGAGTGGACTACTTACTGGCTAAAGGTGAGCCATTCCCCATTTGGAATTCATAACACAATAATCTAAATATGATGAGATTCCCATTCTCATTAATCGGTTAAGAACAAACGTTTATTTGTTAAGTAATCTATGATTCATACCTTACTATGAAAGACTCCCATTCACATTGATCACTTACTTAAACACAATGGGTCTTTTCCAAACATAAATCTTGCAACAAGGAATGTAAAATTTACAAATAAATTTTGAGAATAAATTCTTTTATTAATAAATTCAATAATTACATCGGAAACCTAGTCTAGAGACATTCCAACAGAGACATATTATTCATGGCTACTATAATGACCAAACTACCCTTACTATTAAATAGCTGCATTTTACCATTTTAAATATTTTTATTTATCCATATGGAAATGTTGACCCCAAGAATAATATTGCTAAAGGCAATCTCTCCGATCTGTAGGTGAAATGATAGAAATAACCCTCTCTGTAACACCTATCAATGAGACAGGATACATGTGCTAACACTCATCTAAAAGACATCTACCATCCTTAAATCTCTAGTCCGATAATCCAAGACTCAATTGAATGTACTTGCTATTGGAAGCTACCCAATAGCACACATTTTAGAGTCACGTTTCCAGGGCCCTGGATTATTAGATTGTCTTGGACAATCACAAGGGGGTGGTTTAAATTCACTAAGTGAAGCATAGAAATTCTGTTGCATGAGTCCGTCTTAACTCACTAGAGTAATACACTCAACATATAAGGATATTAATCTTACAAAAGAAATCTCACGCAACATATATCAAAGTATAAAACCCTAGTTTCACCAGACCACCAACTCATACTCAAGTATGAAAGTATCCATCCACGTAGTAGCAGTAATAGTCCGGTCTCTATAATCATAGTACTTTATAAGAGACCGCTACTACAGGTCAAGTTCTACATATTTGAAATACGCTTATGTCAGTGATGTGAGTGAACTACTCCATGATTCAAGGTAAACCATTCCTTATTATAACTCATGGAATAGTAGTCTTACCTTGATGAAATGCCCAATTCCATCAAACGACTAAGAACTCAATTTTACTTGTATGACAAGTACTCATGGTCTATACCTTACTGTGAAGAACAACCCAACACATATACCATTACTTGTTATATTTGGACTTTAAATATGCAATAATATAAGAAATAAACTAAATTGAATGAATATGATGGAATGAAAAACAGAGGAACTTGCATGCGAAGGAAATAAAATGGACATAGCACAACGGAAGGTTAAAAATATACGTCTTTGTGTGTCCTCTTCTGTTTTGGTTGAGAAGATGAGGCACCAAGCATGGGAGAAGCCACCTGACTTGACGATGATTCTGGCGAGAAACCAATAATCTGTCGGCTTCTTCTTGGTATGAATGCAAAACTTTTCGCTTCTCGGAATATACCTCCGCCTATCTAAGTTAGTGAAACAACTTAGGCGAGGATGGCCCTTCTTGATCCTTTGCTATTAATTAGCAAAGATAAGAAGATGGAAAAAGAGAAGAAGAAGAAGAAGACGTGAGAAACAGAGAGAGAACAAAGAGAACAAAGGCTCTGGTGTTCTTTTTTGGTTTCTATCATGTGTTCTTCTTTTGCTCTACACAATGACTCCTATTCACATCCTAGATAACCCAACCTCGGTGTTTTAATATTTCAAACATCCGGAGGTTATCAATAGAAGAGGTTTGGGTTATCCCCAACTCTTTTGTATCATGAATAATAAAGAATCCTTTAGTCTAGGCAATTGGGCCAAAATAATTCATTATTTTTCCTTGGACCTAATGAGCCCAAAAACAATAGCCATTAATTATTTATTTCCTGGGCCTATTAAAATAACCGCAATAAATTATTAATGAGCCCAAATGAACTAAAATAATTATTAAGCCTTTTATTAACTAGTTTAAGCTCAGTCTAATTTTTCTAATTATTCAATCTGGGCTTAGGCCCCGAATAATTAATTAACCAATCAAACTAGATAATAAATTTAATTTCTCTCATTCTTTTTTTTATTCCAGTCCAGAAAAATAAATTAGACTTTCTGAATAAAATAAAATTATTTTTCCATTATAGCCATTTCTTTGACCTAAACTAATTAGGACTTACGGGCTATTTTGGGAACCAAAAATACACATTGCCTTGGCTACTAAAATGACCAAAATACCCCTACTATATAAATAGTTGTATTTTGTATGTTAAATATTTTCTAATATCACCATAAGGAAATATTGACCCAAAGACAATGCTACGTTAGCTATGTCTTTGACCTACATGTGACATGACTAAAATACCCATTTACATATCGCCGTTCATTTAGAGAGGAAAGAGTGTACTAACACCCCTCTAAATGACATCTACCACCCTTAGGCTTCTAGTCTAATGATCCATGACTTCTTGGAATATTCCAACTTTCCAAGGGAGCTATCCTAAAACCAATATCCAAGTTATGTTCCCCAGGGCTCTGAATAATTAGATCATTCGGATAACCACAATGAGCGATATAGTGTAGACATTATCTTGTACAAATCTATCTTGACTAACTAGTCATATATACCCAATATATAAGTATATTGGTCCTTCTCAAGAACCTCAACTATAGTATATCAAAGCATACATTCCTAGCTTCATCAGACCACCAACTTATACTTAAGTTATAGAGTACAAGTCCATGCTGTAACAGTGGTAGTCTGGGTTTCTATCATATAGTACCTTGAGAAACCACTACTATGGGTCCAGTTCTACGTATTTGAAATATGCTTCTATTATGAAATAAGTAGACTACTCATTGGCTAAAGGTAAGCTATTTCTTATTTGGAATTCTTAACACAATAACCTTGCCATGATGAGATTCTCATTCTCATCATCCGATTAAGAACAATAGTTTATGTGTTAAGTATCTCATGGTCCATACCTTACTGTCAAAGACCTCCATTCATAAGAACCATTTACTTAAACACAATGGGTCTTTTCCAATAAAATCGAGCGTAAATATATAGAAAATTTCACAAACAAATTCTGAGAAAAAATACTTTTATTAATACATGTAAAAAATACATTAGAAACCTAGTCTAAGAGGGAATACATTCCAACAATCTCCTACTTACACTCTAAGACTAAGTAAGTCCATAGGTGCCCACCCCTATGGTGTCTAAGTGTCTTCTAAAGACTCTCTCCGCCAAAGGCTTGGTGAAAGGATCTGCTAGATTGTTCTTCGAGGCAATCTGTCCCACCACGACTTCCAGTCTCTAGATGAAATCTCGAATCAGGTGATACTTTCTCTCTATATGCTTTCCCTTTATGTGGTTCCTTCATTCTTTAGATTGTGAGACTGCAACAATGTTGTCGCAAAACATCACAACCGGTTTGTCTTTGTGCGGCACAACTCCAAATTCCAAAAGAAACTTTCTGAGCTAAACTGCTTCCTTGGATGCCTCCAAAGCTGCCACATACTCAGCTTCCATGATTGAGGTAGTAATATAGGATTGCAAGATGCTCCTCCATGAAATGGCACCTCCAGACAAGGTGAAGACATATCCATTAGTGGATTTTCTCTCATCCTTATCTGCCTAGAAGTCTGAGTCTGTGTATCCTGTAGGAACTAAGTCATCGGCCTTGTAAACCAGCTTGTAATCTCTCGTACCTTTGAGATACTTAAGAATATGCTTTATAGCCTGACAATGAACCTCCCCAGGATTTGACTGATATCTGCTGAATAAGCATATTGCAAAGCAGATATCTGGCTTAGTACATAGCAGGGCATACATGAGACTTTCCACAGTCGAAGTATAGGGAATCCTACTTATCCCATCTTTTTCTTCTTCAGAATTCGAATAGTCCTTCGAAGAAAAAGACAACCTATGTCTACAAGGGATTAATGCCCCCTTGCATGAATTCATGCTGTACTTGGCCAACATCTTCACAATGTATGTAGCTTGGGATAAATCTTGACATTCTCTGCTTCATATTTCTAAGAAGCTTTATTCCGAGAATGTAACTGGCTTTAACCAAGTCCTTTATATTAAATTAACTCGATAGCCAAACCTTAGTAGATGATAGTATACCGACATCATTTCAATGAGTAGAATGTTATCCACATTTAGGACAAGAAAAACTACATTTATGCCTTTCAATTTCTTATACGCACATGGTTTATCCTCGTTTTGAATGAAACTGTAAGACTTTACAGTCTCATCAAAATAAATGTTCTATGCTCTAGATGCCTGCTTAAGTCCATAAATAGATTTCTTAAGCTTACAAACCATATATTCTTGCCTTTAGCAATAAAGCCTTCTGGTTAGGACATATAGATGTCTTCACTAAGATGGCCATTTAAAAATGCCGTCTTGATATCCATTTGTCATATCTCGTAGTCATAATGACATGCAATGGCAAGAAGGATACGAATGGACTTAAGCATGCCTATCGGGGAAAAGGTTTCTTCATAGTCGATCCCTTCTTTCTGAGTATACCCTTTCGCCACAAGTCTAGCTTTGAAGGTGTCCATCTTTCCATCCATTCCCCTATTCCTCTTGTAAACCTACTTACACCCAATGGGTTTTATCCCTTCAGGTGAAGCTAAGATTCTAAACCTAATTGAAGTATATAGACTCAATCTTGACTTTTATTGCTTCATGCCATAGGTCTACATTGGCATTAGTAATAGCCTCCTCTTATCTAGCGAGATCTTGTTCTTAATGGTTGGAGACTAAGTCAAAAACCTCTCTAGTCCATCTTTCTAGAACCCTAGATATCTTCCCACTACGACGAGGGTCCAGTTGTATAGGCCCCCTGAGGCTGTGCCTCTTCTTGTTCCATAATTGCGTTAGGAGAAGTTGATTCAGAAGATAACTTCTCTTTGAGTTCCAACCTTGTTGAACCTTTAGTGGATGTATTTTTTTCATCCTCTAAGTATCTAGCATTAGTACTCACGAGTACTTTCTGCTCTTTGAGATGATAAAAGTAACTACTCTTTGTAATTTTTGGATATCCTACTGTTGTGGTGAAAATAAGGAGCCGATGCAGACGGGGATCAGCTTCTTTTTCGATAAACACAAATGATCCGATTTTGTGAAACAGAAAATGATATCAGATCTCTTTTGAATCAAGGACCGGGATCCTTGAACTTACTATAGAAAGGGTTCAAGAAAGTCAGCTGAAAATGCTCAACGGAAGGACTTTTCTGGGGCAAAAGACTGATACTTGTATTAACTTGCTAAGAAAAAAGGGTCTAACACTTGAAAGAAGAACAGCAAGCTGTAAGGAAAAATTAGGAATAAAGCTGTAAAGGAAAACTATAACAAAGCAGTAAGAAAGCTGTATGAAATTGAAATCCTAGACTAAAAAGCTGTAAATGATGACAAAGTAGAAGAAATTGAAATTGAATGTTGTTCGTTGATGGTTCATGATGTCTTAGTTCTGGGCGATGCTCTCACTTTATACTTGCTGCAATCGAACCACTAACAGATCATGGAGTTTCTTCCGGCCGAAGAATGCTCCCAACGGTCATGCCGGATTCTTGCGCCAAAAGATTAGGGGTTTGTTTTTCTTCTTATCAGCTTCGTGGTGTCGATGTTGACCATGACTGTTGGCTGCTTGAAACGTTGACTTTATCGGCTCGTCCAAACTTATTGAATCGGCATTGGCTCAAAGTAACCATTGTGTCGGCTCGGCAAAGTTGACTTCAACACATGCCCCCCGAGTCCCGTTGTTTTTGCAGGGCGCGAGTCAGCAAAACGATAGGAATCGTACAACTATTAATAGCAACCGTTTTTTTTCTGACAAAATCGAAACGTCCCGAACATTGTGGAGTATTTGTGACGCCTCGGCCTTAGAACCCGCGAACGGCCTAATTTCAAATTTCCTTATAAATAGCAATGGTCCCCAATCGGAACTCCTCACTTCCTACGACTTCTATCTTCTTCAGAATTCTACTGCTTGAGTAATTCATCGATCCTTTATCTTTTCGCCATAATTTCCTGTGAACTGTAAATTCCCTTTCAGTAAAAAGACAACATTACGATGGTAACCCCTACCGATAAGAACATTCTGTCCCGGTCCAAGCCGATGCTAACTTGTTTGCCTTGGGCCCACGTCTCTTGCTTGCAGAAGTTACCGCTGAACACCTGCGATTTGTTCTCCTTACCGATTTTACTTTCCCTCTGCAATAGGATACTTTTACAACTGCCAATCTTCCCTTCTCTTTTCGTCATTAGCCCCGCAAGCTCAAGAACTACAGAGAATGGCGGGACCGCTGCTACACCTGATTTGGGGCCATCTAGGCACAATGGAGAATTTCAAACACCATCATGATGACCAACTTCGAGATGGCGTTTGACCGTAATCTTTTCACTGCCGTTCTTCCCTTTTGGTCCTCGGCGATAAATGGCTTCATTTTTCCGTACGGGATGTTTTCCCCTACCATTCTTGACATCTGCACCATCCTCGGCTTCCGATGTGATGGCGATGAGATTCCGAGGCTCCATGATGGAGAAAGCTTACCAGCCATTAAGGCTTGTTGGATAAGGCCTCTTCTTTATATGGCAATTTCATCAACGCTCAAAGAGGAGTGGAGGCTACTCCTTCAAACCAAGAACAAGCGGCCTTCCTATGGCTTTGGTTATGTAAGTATATTATCTGCTCCCATTCTGTCGGTGTCAACAACGAGTACCAATATTATGTATCGGCTCTCTTACGGAACAAAAAGCGCTGTGACCTGGCGTCGCCGGTCCTCACCTTGGTCTATCGCACCATTAATCAGTTGATGACTGCCCTTGCCGTTGGGGAAGATCCGACCAACCTCGGGGGCCCGCTCTGGATTGCCTAACTTTGGCTGTACCAGTATCTACCCAACTTTGGTATTACTCGAATCACAGGAACCTAGGCGGATCCTTCCAATTGAGCGACCGGTTATCGACTGTTCGGGTCCCCATAAACACTGCTTCTGCCGAAACCATCGTCTCGTATCTTTACCAATGTCGAGACTTCCATGTTGCTATTTTCTTTCCGTATGCGGCTCGCCAAGAAGGCCCCCTCTGGTTGAAAGGCTTTTCGGAAAGCCCCGAAGCAACACAAGAAATTCTATGGGCCTGAATTCTGTGTCCTCGAGAAATTCTTTTGGGGGCCAAGCCTAGAGCTCGGAGTGCTAAGACCTCTTGTGAGAAGTACAACCCCCACTGCTTCTCCCGCCAGCTTGGGCTGATACAAGACATCCCTGCAGATCCGGGGTACGTTTCTTCTTTCTCCATGAAGCCGGTGCTATCGACTGAAGACGTACAAACCTTAGCCGAAAGCACCCAGGCCATCCTAAGGTCTTTTGAATTTAAATCCTTCCAGGTGGTATTGGAGACTTCTTCAAACTTCAATTCCTAATGGAGGCTACTGAGTGGGGCCCTATTCTCTGCCCCCATAGGCGTCTGGCTTCTGCGAATTCCTGGGCCGACCACCTCTTTGCCTAAAACATATCTGCTAAGAAAGGAAAATAGGTAAAATATCCTGTAAGTCCAATAATAATGTTAGTCTTCTGTACTCCCTTGGTGCAGAAAACTATTGTTACTGCTCTCGCCGTCCCGGAGGAGGAGGAAGAAGAGGTCGAGGTCCCGTCCTTGCTCCGTCGATCAAAGAGGAAACATGAAACACTAACTCCTCCTGTTTCCAAGGTTTACTTCTGTCCCTTTTAGTTTTGCTCGGCTTTCCTAATGCTCAATCTTTGTCTAATTATCAGTATAATCTTTTCTGTAGAAGTGCAAACAAGGGGTAGGTCGTTCTGTTATCATCAACACTTCTTCCGATTTAGAGGAAGACATTCCGCTCCGATCTCTAGCGGAAAGAACCACTGGCAGAACTGTTCTCCCAACGACAGACACCACATCGGCGAAGGCTACTGCTTCTCTTCCGATGGCTGATATATCAGTTTTCCCAGTGGCAGACACCCTATCGAATGAGTTACCGACTCCAAAAAGTCCATCCTCTGCCTCGCCAAGGCCTGAAAAAGAACCAGTGGCCGCTGTCATTGAAATACCTCCACCTCCCCCCAGCCAGGGAACTACAAAGGCTGCTACTCCTCTGCCGATACTGAAGTTAGCCTCGGCGCTGGACTTTCTTGATGGCCTCATTAGGGCTTTCTTGCTTGCTGAGAGGTCCACCCTCGACAACGTGAGTCGCGCCCCTTTTGCGGATTATGCAATCAGTCGACCCAGACATGCCCCTACGCTTCGGGACTTGGCAACTGGGTGCCTGGGGCAAATGCACTTCACTGGTCATTTTCTCTTTGACACGCAGTGTCGTCGAGATGAAACTCATGACCAGTTAGAGCTTCTAAAATTGCATCAAGAAAATGCAGCGTTTCCCAAAAAAGATCGCTGGGAATCCATGAATCATCTTATGCTTCTGTGAGCCGACATTGCGGAGGGAATAAAGAAGATTGAACAGTTGGAACATCAGTTATCAAAACTCCAGGAAGAACTTGCCTCTGAGACAAAGGCCTTAGAACAGCGCTTAAATCAGAGAAAGGGCTCCAGGAAACAGTTAAAGCCATTGATGACTCCCTTCTTAAACATAATGACGAACGGTTAATGCTGGAGGCGGAAGAGGAATTGCTCGAAGCTGAACTATCAAACTCAACCGCCCTTCTGAATGCGATGAAGTCCGGATGGGACCGCTTTGTGGCCGAGCTAAACAAGGCTCTACATCCTTCGACTACTGATGAAGCAGGTCCTTCCGAAAGTCAAACTGAAGAAACAACCATTTCGACAGCCGAAACAAGGGTTCCAAAGATATCCGCTGACGAGTTGGCCCTGCCCCCCGAGAGAGGAACAGAAGCTGAGGCTGAGATGGCTGGAACAGAGCTTCCAATTCCTGATCGCAGCCAACAAAAACTACCATAATGGCTATCCAAGCGTCCGAATCAGAAGACCCTAATCGACTATCAATTGTTCCTTATCGGCCAATACTGTTACCTAACGCCCCTTCTGATGATAGCTGATTTCTTTTGTAATGACGTTTATGGCTATTTGGTCGGCCTCTTGTGATCAGTTTGATATATCAGAACAAAACTTTCTGCTCAATAAGATTTTCTCTCTTTTTTTTTCTTTTTTTTTTTTTACTCTCTAGTCCACTCCCAGAATGCCAGATAATACCTTTTTAAGAACTTACCGTTAATTACTTTACCTGCTTCCTTTCCGTCAGGTGTCATTAGGCGATAAGCTTCTCCATAAAAAACTTGTGTTACTAAGAATGGGACTTCCCAAGATGCGAACCACTTGCCGTACCTCGGATCTTTTGGTGCAATGAGGAGAATCGTCTTCCATACCATGTCTCATTTTTGAAAACTTCTTTCACGGACTTTCCGATAGTATGCCCTTGCTACCTTCTCCTTGTGTTGTTTTATATTCTCCAAGGCAACCCAACGGTCCATCTCAACTTGATCTAAGTTCAGGGCTAAAGTTGTCTGATAATCTTCAGTCGTCAGACTATGCTGGTAAGCTATCCGGGCTGATTGCAATGATATCTCAACAGGCAACACAGCATCCTGCCCATAAGTTAGTCTGAACGGGGTAAAGCCAATAGCAGTTTTAGCAGCATTCCAATGGGCCCATAACACTTCCTGTAGCGTCTCGTGCCATCTTCTTGGATTGCCTTCTACTGCCTTACGGATCATGCCGATTAGGGTTTTGTTCGTTGCCTCTGCTTGTTCGTTAGCCTGTGCATAATAAGGAGAAGAGTGAAGCAACTTAACTTTAAACTGTGTTTGGAACTTACGTACCTGGTCCCCTGTAAACACCATTCCTTAATCCGTTGTTATTGTCTCTGGGATTCCAAATCAGAATAGTATATTTTGTTGGAGAAAGTTGATGACTGCTGTTTGTGTCACTTTGGTCAATGGTTGCACCTCTACCTACTTGGTAAAGTAATTCATTGCCACCAATATAAATGTGTGCCTTTTTGTTGAAGGTGGATAAATCTTTCTGATGATGTCCAGGGCCCATCCACGGAAAGGCCATGCTTTAATGATCAAATATAATTCCGTGGAAGGAGTATGCAACAAAGGGCCATGCTTTTGGCAAACTTCACAGCCAACCGCATAAGCATTACAATCTATAGTCATTGATGGCCAAAAGAAACCATGACGTTGAAGCGTCTATTTCAATTTTGGGCCCGCTTGATGTACTCCACATAAGCCTTCGTGCACCTCTGCCATAGCCCGCAAGGCTTCTTCCTTAGAGAGACACTTTAAAAGAACTCTGGTGTGACTCCGCCGGAACAAATCATTGCCTATCAACGTAAAACTGAGGGCCTTTCATTTCATATCACGAGACGCTTGTCCACTCGGGTTTCTTAAATAAGTGACAATCTCTTGTCGCCAATCCTCCTAATACTCTGTCTCCGCTATCTGTTGGCACATTACTGCTTTCCTAAAACCTGAAGCCAACTGAGCTAAATCATTAGCATTTTGATTTTTCGATCTGGGAACATGAGTTAGAATGACCTCCTAAAAATGCTTAAGTAGCCCCTTTACCTCCTGTAGCCTATCCAACAGAAACGGGTTAGCACATTTATAATTTCCTAATACATGTCGGATGACCACTTGAGAATCTCCTACAATTCTGACTATTCAAGCCTATTGTGCTTTTAGAATCTGTAATCCTAACAAAAGGGCGTCATATTCCGCCTAATTATTAGTTGTCCCATTCTTTAACTCAAAGTGGACCATACCCTGCTGTCCATTCGGAGATTCAATAACCAGACCAATACCAGCCTTCTGTTGGGTACTTAAGCCATCAAATTGTAAAACCCATAGCTTCAAAGAAACATACCTCTGTGGCTTGCTTCCATCCATTTGCGGTATCTCCAGAGAAGGATGTTCAGCTAAAAAATCTGCAATAGCCTGTCCTTTTACAGTCCTCAGTGGCACATAAGTTAGAGAAAAAACATGTAATTTGACCTCCCATTTCATAAGCCGCCCATTCAGTAAAGGGTGATTCAACAAGAGTTTGATTAAATCTACCTTACATAAGATATGTACTTCCCTAAATAACAAGTAATGCTCCAACTTTGTGCATGCATAGTGGAGAGATAAACATAACTTTTTAATAGGGGTGTACTTGGTCTCCATATCTGATAGATTCCGACTAAGGTAGTATATTGCTCTTTCTATCCCTCGTTGGTCATCCTGAGCCAATAAATTGCCGATAGATCCTTCCACAGCTGAGATATATAACTTCATGGGAGACTGGTTATGTGGAGGAGCTACCACCAGTGGATGCGATAAAGCTACCTTTATTTGATCAAACGCTACTTGATGCTCAGGCTGCCAGATAAATTCTTGAGATAACTTTAATCGTAACAGAGAAGAAAATACCTTCTGTTTACTTGCGGCGTTTGCTAAAAAACGCCGTAAAAATTTGATCTTCCCCAAGAAACTTTGTAGCTCCTTTTTCGTCTGGGGCAGTCTTGCTTGTAGAATATCCCGGGCCTTATTCTGATCTATCTCAATCCCTCTCTGATGTACTAGAAATCCAAGGAAATTCCCGGGTGTAACTCCAAAGGCACACTTAGCCAGATTGATCTTCAAATAGTGTTGATGCATCTAGAGGAACGCTTGTTCCAAATCTACTAAGTGTTGTAGGAACACAGGGGATTTTACGACAAAATCATCTATGTAGACCTCCATGGTGCTGCCGATAAGATCGTGGAAGATGAGGTTCATGTCCAGCTGAAAAATGGCCCCAGCATTCTGTTGGGATTCGTGGACTCCTAAACGCGGAAAATATCTACGAATCCCTCCCGAGGACCCAAGTAAACGATTAAGAAGATCTAAGCTTTAAGAGTTACCTCTGGTTGCTGTAATCGAAATCCTTCGATTCTGGTTGCGCTGTTGTACGTATGACCCGAACAATCACCAGACGCTGCAGTATGCGAACGTCCTCTACGGATACACACCGCGAACTCACTCGATACCCGGGGAGTGCTAGCGCCTAGGGTTTGAGAGGTTTTTTTCTCTGGTAGAGAATGGCACGAATGTTCTCAACCGAAAAATTGGACTATCGAAAGACGGCTAGGGTTTTCTTAAAAAACCCTCGAACCTCTTAGAGTCCAACCCTAATCATATCTTATCATATTCTAATTTAAATTTAAATTAAATTAAAACTGCTATGATAAGATTCTGCCATTATCTCGGTAATTTAACTAATTATTTTACCGAGTCGATTCTTATAATCCGGATATCATCCAGATTCATTGAACTCGGTCACCGTAAAAATAACCTAACAAGTTCGCTTATTGTGTGACCCTATAGGTTCATTTAACACTGGCAGCGTGCCTAAATTGTATTTAAATGGCCCACAAGTTATAAGCGGTTTCTAGCAAAACATTATAACTATCCAGGTTAAATGAAGATCGGTGATCTCTTTGAACCAAACCATAATTTTATATTTAGTCCCTTTGTCACACGATATCCAGATTAAGCATAAGGCACGGAGCATGTCATCCTTATTAAGCTTAATCAATTATTTCTTGATTTCATAGTAGACTGTTCAAACAAATGATATCAATATCTTAGATTGATATATTTGAGCACGACCATGCATTTTTTAACAGTCTAACTTATCAAGGGGCCCATGGATATCTCTCCCATAATTGAGAGTGACAAATTCCTTCACAATCAATCATATTCCTCTCCTTGATTTATTTTATATCCAACAAGTAGTCTAATTTATTATCTCGGTTAAAGACAACTTTAGACAATGTCAAAATATAGAATTTATCAAGTAAGAAACTATAATGAATTTAGGTCGAAGGACTTTCAATATTATTATGGCTAGAAAGTACTTATGACATATTCCATGAAGTACTCTCACAGTGGGTCATCTCCAATACAATGTTCTCTAACATTTATTTATGTCTTGACTCGATATCACAAATATCCATGGCCAGTAAAACATAGCCATCAAGTCACAAACATACTAATCTTAATTTATTATTATTCCAATAATAATAATCGATCAGGGATAGCTTTAGAATAGTCATTGTATTCATTGTAGGGTTTTACTATCAAGTCACGTACTTGATGACCAACAAAACAAAACTCACTATTCATGGAAAGGAAAGCCTCATATTATTATATAAAACATAATGACAATTGTATAAGTACAAATTGACTCTAGGGCATATCCCCAACACATTCTTCAAACCAAATGGCATGACCACCTATTCGAATAAGCCGATAGATCCCGGGTAACGGAATGCCATTTTGTGTGTATCCTCTTTAGCTATGAATATATAGTTATACCCTGAGTAACTGTAACACCCCACGACTACGTACCCTAGAAGGGCCGAGATGTTGCCCTGTCCCATAGGACAAGGGGTCTTTAAAACGAGGTATAAAATATAAAGGCAATCTCCAAAAGAATCAACTTTGATAAATGAAGAAATACTCTTATTACATCAGGCTCAAATTGGAGCAATACGAAATAAAAGAAATATTGTTCAGAAGTATAAATGACAAAAGTCTCCTAGAACAGCATAGGAAAAATAGCAAAAACCTCTACTGTCAAAGCCCCGCTGACTTAGCACAATCTATCTCCTGAAAACATGATGTAAAACCGTGTGAGAATAAATCTTAGTAAGTCCTGTGTGTGCACATGGTGTTTAAAACTGTACGTGTATGCAAAGTGGAAAACATTTGTAGAAATATTTGGCAAGTCACAAATAATTTCTCTTTCGCAAAGAGTGGGTTTTTCCATAATCATACTTTACACAAAACCATCATCCACTTGAATAAACAGTCATGTCACCACACGTTGGGCTCCATGAGAACAAAATGGCCAAGGCACCACACTTTGTGCACCTTGTCTGGACCAGATTACCACACGTTAGGCGTTCTGATCAAGGTGAGTGTACAGCTCACTAGGTGAGATACTCCTCCATCTCTACACCCAACAAAACCATCCGGGTGTCCATGCCGGGAATATAAATAATATCATACCAGGTACAAATGCTAGCTCGGACTGGCCTGACCAACCAACACTGTCGCCTTGTCAAGCAGAGTTCATCTTCTGGAGGTAGCCTCTTGCCAGAAGACTTACGCTAGCCCTCCAAGACTAGTATTGTTAGCCTACCCTTATTGAGTACTCAACGAACATATCCGTTAATTCCTAATTCACAATATTTCCAAACCTTGGCTTTGTAAAACGTGGTTTTCTTTAAAAGAGATTTCTAAAAGTTTAAGGAAAAGAATAGTTTTCTTGATAAAATCGTTAGTTTGACAAAATCGTTTAAAGAATAAATATCCATATTTACAACCCAAGCAAACATAGTTCAACAATAGCTTTACAAAACTTCACAACATAGACTTTCCATCACAACATTTAACAAAAGGGTTTATGCAAGGACTTACTTGATATGCCTCAGATAAACGAGATAAATTCACAGCTTGCTTTCCTCAATTATCCTCCTGATCTAAACCATATAATATCACGATCAGGGCTTCAACTAATTCGAACATGTGCCAAACTCATTTATTTTCATAACAATTCACAATCCCCTAAGATCATCTACTATGGCCATATATTCAACAAGGTAATAGACATCATCTACTACCTTAAACCTTAATTCCAACATTAAGGGTAAGTATTTCCATACCTTACAACAACCGGGTAGCAAGATCCCAATGCTCCTATGGTGATTGTCCCGAGTTCGTTGGATTAGAAGAGAAAAGTTATCTCCTTTTTCCTTCCTTATGACCGAGAATGCATAAAGAGATGAAATCAGCCTTGAGATGGCGTGATTCCAAAGAAGAAAAGGAAGAGAATTGATGGAAGAAAGGAATCAAGAAGTTGAGATGGTTTTTGCTTACCTTGGAGGGTGATCGATTCTTGCTAGGTGTTGTTCTTGAGGTTTTCGAAAATTTGCTGTGGAGTTCTTGCTGGAATTTTTGTGTAGAATGGAGAGGATAGACGGCTGCTATGATTTAGAGTTAGAAAAGATTAGTTTAGGGTTAGATGGGGATGTTTAGAAAGACTCCTAATGGCTTTAGGCTTCTTAGACAACAAGGCGAAAATTGCAGCTTGTGATGTCTTTCCTTGATGCCGAATTTAGGTGAGTTTAAGGGAAGAAAATAATCTGCAATTTGCTCCCTTGTGCTGGCCGAAATATTGTTCAAAAGAAGGGCTGATTGTGTTCAGAATTTTGGGCCAAACAAGGAAGAGTTTGAGAAGGCTTTGGAGACTAAAATTCTGCGCAAGATGGCCTTATGTGCTGTGCGAAATTTCTGAATAGAAGAGGAAGAATTTTTGGACTATTTTTGTTGTAGTTCTGCCAAAATTTCCAGAGAAACAATGAGGGTTTTAGGCGTAGAAATTGGCTTGATCAGCTGGGGTTTTCCGGTGTGTTGTGTGTGCAAAATTTTGGCTGGAATAGGAGTACAAAAGTTGGCCGAAATTTCCTGTACAAAGCTGTCGAAAATTCTAGTTCCTAAGCTGGCCGAATTTCTGTAGTTTTGTGAAGATAAAATTCTGGTTTTGTGCAGCTAAAGTAATCTGAATTGATGGGGAGTATTTAGGTGTTTTGAGCTAGGGTTTGGAGAGTTGGATTGCACTTAAGGAGTGCTGGAATTTCGGACAGCTTGTGTTGACATAAAGCTGCCGAAATTTTGCTAGGATAAGGAAGAAAATCCTAGTTGAATTAGGATTGAAATAAAAGTCTAATTTGCTAAGGGATTTAGGATAAGATTTCCAAGCTTTGGAAGAGTTTAAGTTGAGCTAAAATTCCTCTAAGAAGTGGCGGCACTTGCTGGAAATTTTTTCCAGATTTTTAGGTTAGGTTCTAGGGTTAAAATCAACAAGGTTTCCTACTAGAAAAATGATTCATTAATTCCAATTATCCATGGCAAGATCTATCTAGCTAAATTCAAGCTAAATTTTTAATTATTAGCTAGGGGTTTTTCGAAAATCCTAAGGAATAAAAGCTGAAAATTAAAAGTGAACTTTATTCATATCAAGGTCCTTAAATTTATGAAATAAATATAGAGACTTATTTCCTTGGAATAATGACACTAAAATTTCTCTAGGTTTGCTAGATCTTTTTCGGCCAAGACATGGAAACTCCAAGGAAAGGAATTTTCAAGAAGAGAAACTAACTTCACAAAAGGTAGGATTCGAACTAGGGTTACCAAAGGAAATCACCAACCTCCCCGCTATTCCAAAACAACTCCAATACTAATTTTTTTCTACAATCAGTTCTCACCAGCCCCCCAGTACTCATCCTTCCAAATCTTCGACCAAACCTCCCTTATCCAAATCTTTAAGAACACAACTATTTCATATCAATTAATTCAAATGCAAGAGCAACGGAAAAATTCACATACATCCATGCAAATAAAATAATTCTAAGCTACCACATAAAATGCAAAATGCTATGCAATGCATGACTTTTCCCCATAGTCAAAGGTGGTTTTGGGCAGGGTATTACAGTAACCATCCATGAAGCTTAAAAACTGGTTACCCGCAGTAGAATCCACTAACATATCTACAATTGGCATAGCATACTCATCCTTCGGAGTGGCCAGGTTCACGTTTTTGAAGTCTATGCAGACACGAAGTTGACCGTTCTTCTTAATGACCGGCACGATGTTAGATGTCCATTCTGCATATCGGCACGTACGGATAAACCCACATCGAAGTAACCTTTCTACCTCTTCCTTGATCTTGGGTACCAATGCAGGATTAAAACGTCTTGCCAGTTGTTTATGGGGTTTTAAAGCCTTCTTTAACAGGTAGGCGATATTCCACAATACTTTTGTCCAAACCTGGCATCTCGTGATAGTCCCATGCAAAGTAATCCTTGTACCTGCAGATTAGACAGGTTAACTTATCTCTTTGCTCAATAGTCAAATGTAAACTTACCTTGGCTGTTCTGTTCTCCCTCGCTTCTCCTATGTTTTCTTCCATTAACGGGTCTTGAGTAACGAAGCCAGGAGCTCGTTGGACCTCTGAATCTTTTGGTCGTAGGCCGTTTAGTTCTTCAGTGGTGATCAAGTTATGGGTCATCGTTAGCTTGGCATATTGGCTTGGATCAAAGGTTGGATGATAAAACAGAGCTTCGTTCATGTGGATTTCGGCTGAAAACGGATTAGGATCGGCTGGGATTTGTTCTACCCGTTTTCCATCCCAGATCAACATCATTTGGTATAAAGTGGACGATACACAACGGTTTACATGGATCCAATCTCTGCACAATAAAACGGAATAAGCTGGCTTCGCATCAATTATAAAAAAGACCGTTTTACTGGTTTTGGACCCAACTGTGACTTCACAGGTAATAATGCCTTCTGACGTAGCTACTTCTCTGGTGAAGTTAACCATCTGTACATCGGTAGAGGACAAGTCCAGCTTATCCTTTCCCGGCCGTTTCAAGGTAGAGAAAGGCATTACGTTTAAGACAACTCCACCATCAACAAAAATCCGAGTAAATGGTTTGCCGTTAATATGTGCTTTGATGTACAGGGGCCTGAGGTGGTTAACACTTTAGACTATCAGAATGGGAAAAAGCATCCTCTCTGGGGGAATTTTGACGTCAACCAACTCCATTGTAGCTCTTTCTTCCGCATGAAAATCCTCTTCCATGGATTCTTGATGAGAGGTGGCTCGAAAACTTAATGATAAGATGCTGAGCATGTTTTGGCCATGATCAGGGGCTAATTTTTCTTTAACCCAGGTATCAAATAGCCGCCTTTGTTATGCCCGCTTCTGCTGTTCTCATCTTTTTTGAGACTTTGACGGTTGGGAACAGAGGCCAGGCAGAAATGTCCTCTCTTGGGGTACCTGCACTGTTAATTTCCCTTTTTTTGCCATGGAAATGCGCTGCAAAAGAGGGAGGAGATAAACGGATAAAAACCAATGATTTACCATCCAATCTCTGGAATGCTTTTCTTATCCCCCCAGGCTTGTTGTTTCCTGCATGTTCTTCCTGCTTCCCAAACATTCTTTGCAGCATGTGTGCATCAGCTAACGGGAACGGATCTGTGTCTACCAAAGTCTCTTCCTTTTTATCTGCAAACTTCAATCTTCCATCTTGGATGGCCTTCTGAATGATATTTCTGAAAACAAATACAACTGTTAATACTATGCGAGAAAGAATTATGCCATTTACAGTACCGTTTTCCTTTCAACTCTTCCTGGCTTGGAATCCTGTGTCCATAAGCCAGACGAATTTGGTTATCTGCCACCAATTGGTCAAAGATTTGTTCAGCTTTTGAGACGTCAAACGAATAGGTAGGCCCTGATGCGAAAATTTCCTCATTTCTCTTGCCAGGTTTCAACTGAGGACACATATAGGACGTGCCATTTACCAGTTCTGCTACCATTACCTCTATAGGTTGCTCTTCGTCCTCCTCATTAGTATCATCTATAACGGATATCATTATCTGGCCATGAGAGAACTCGACAGAACGCCTCTTCTCTTTCTCCTTGATCATCTCTTCTATTTTGACAGCATGAGACAATAGCTGGGACAAATCCAAGAAGTCCTGGAGTATGAGCCATTCTTTGAGCTGCGGATGCATCCTGCTAATAGCGATTCTCGCACACTCTGTTTCAGGCAACTGGGTTGTACACTTGGACTTGGCTTGCCAGAAACATTCAATAAAATCTGCAACATCTTTTGATCCCTTTTATTTTATTGCCAAAAGATCAGTGATGGAAACTTCCGGTACCGGCTTAAAGAAACATTGGTGAAACATTCTTTCCATGTCAGCCCATGAGTATACAGAATTAGGAACTAGATTGACATACCATGTGAATGCTGCTCCTGTCAAAGACAATGAAAACAATTATAATTTATGCCATTCATTGTTTCCAAACTTACCACACTGTGCTGTGAATCTTCCGATGTGCTCTATGGTGGACTTATTATCTTCACCAAAAAATGTTGAGAACTCTGGCAGTTTATAGCCTCGAGGGAGTACTATCATGGAACTCAAGGCAAGGTTTTTGGTATACGAGCCGATCTCGTGATTGCCGACAGAATGTTTCCGTTATCATATCGACCGGCTGGTATGGCTGTTGAAACTGAGGTGAAGGACTTTGCATGACAGGTCGGGAACCTTACCCCATGGAAGGCTCAGTACTTCTGATCCCTTGCCCTTGGTTAGCCGCTGTGATTGCTGGATATAAAGGAGGGTAAGGAACAGAGTGATTTGGCTGTCCCACAAAAGGTGGCATGTTTCCCCTAACAAATGTTGTAGCTGTTTCATAAGTCGTTGGGAATCCTATCGTTAGGACCGGACTTCTGCCTGGAAACATTTATGCTGGCAACGTGTTTTGAGCCACCATTCCTGAAACGTGATGCCCCCCAGTAGCAGGGAAGGACATTTCTCTCTGCAAGAGGTGCACTAAACCATGAGATGGTGCACCATCAGCCGATGGCATGGGGTATGCATGTGCCATGTTTGTCCCTTGTGCGGGGTAACCTGATGGCAGAGTGAAGGTTTGCATATTTTGCTTCTGTGCAAATTGTTGAAGCTCATTCTAAAGTAGAGGTCAAAAAATAGTAGCAAATTATGGGATAAGACCCTGTAAAAGTTCGCCAGTACATTGTTCCATAGTATATCGAATGGCCGTCAATGAGGTGGACGTCGACTGAGACACCGGTGGCGGGGGCAAGGACTGACACTCTTGATCTACAGAAGTACCCTGAGTACAACTGGTGATAGTAACCGAAGGATAAAAAACTCCTTGGAGAACACGGACTGGGGGTTACTCAGATGAATCCGGTGCCGACAACTGTTGTGAATTATTTGCCATCGATCATCCTGACCGCAATAGCATGCGAACACTGACCTTAGGTCCCACTGGGTGTGCCAATCTGTGTTGTGGTTAAAATAAGGAGCTGCAGACGGGGATCGGCTTCTTTTCCAATAAACACAAACGATCTGATTTGGTGAAACAGAAAATGATATCAAACCTCTTTTGAATTAGGGACCGGGTTTCTTGAACTTACTATAAAAAGGGTTCAAGAAAGTTAGCTGAAAATGCTCAACGGAAGGACTTTTCTAGGGTAAAAGACTGATACTTGTATTAACTTGCTAAGAAACAAGGGTCTAATACTTGAAAGAAGAACAGCAAGCTGTAAGGAAAAATTAGGAATAAAGCTGTAAAGGAAAACTATAACAAAGTAGTAAGAAAGCTGTACGAAATTGAAATCCTAAATTAAAAAGCTGTAAATGATGACAAATTAGAAGAAATTGAAATTGAATGTTGTTGGTTGATGGTTCATGATTTCTTGGTTCTGGGCGATGCTCCCACTTTATACTTGCTGCAATCGAACCACTAACAGATCGTGGAGTTTCTTCCAACTGAAGAATGCTCCCAACGGTCGTGCAAGATTCTTGTGCCGAAAGATCAGGGGTTTATTTTTCTTCTTATCGGCTTCGTGGTGCCGATGTTGACCATGACTGTTGGCTGCTTGAAACGTTGACTTTATCGGCTAGTCCAAACTTATCGAATCGGCATCGGCTCAAAGTAACCATTGTATCGGCTCGGCAAAGTTGACGTCAACACCTACAAAATAGCATAATTCTGATCTTGGTTCTAACTTATCTCCCTTGATCAATACATAAGCTGGACAACCCCATATCTTAAAATGATTTAGACTTGACTTCTACCCAGTCCACATCTCATAGGGAATTCTAAGTACTGACTTGGAAGGCACCAAGTTCAGAATATATGCCATTGTTTCTAGAGCATATCCCAAAAAAGATACTAGAATAGTAGCATGAGACATCATGCTTCAAACTATTTCCTTCAATGTTCTGTTCCTTCTCTTAGCTACTCCATTCTGCTGCGATATTATCTCATGATGTACCATGTAGTCCTTGAATTCACCAATGAGGTATTCTCCACCGCGATCTGATTGTAAGGTCTTGATTAGCTTACTTATTCGATGCTCCACTTCAATTTTAAACTCTTTGAACTTATCAAAAGA
The DNA here is from genome assembly GCA_026120185.1 of Voacanga thouarsii. Lineage (NCBI taxonomy): Eukaryota > Viridiplantae > Streptophyta > Magnoliopsida > Gentianales > Apocynaceae > Voacanga > Voacanga thouarsii. The sequence continues at coordinate 3,686,871 of JANUWF010001942.1, forward strand.
GTCAACTTGCGTCTCAGCAAATAAATGTAATCATACTTTGTACAATCATATGTGAAAGTGATGAAGTACTCAAACCCCCCACTTGTTAGAATAGACAAAGGACCACACACATCAGTGTGAACAATACTCAATGCTTCTTTGGCTCTATCTACCTTTGGGGTAAAGGACCTTTTGGTCATTTTTTCCATAAGACAGGATTCACACTGAGGCCAACTTTCCAACCTCAATGAGCCTAAAGGCCCATCATGGATAAATCTTTGAATCCTGGTTGAGTTAATGTGGCATAACACTAGATGCCAAATATATGAGTCATTGACCTTGGCCTTTCTCTTCCTATTTAAAGGTTCTGATTGAGCATTATTCAATTCATTGTTAATACGATTAATGAAGAATAGATTTCCATACATGTGCCGAATACGTATAACTTCTCCATTTCTACTGAAAGTAATACTAAAATGGAAAGAAACAAAATATCGATTTATTAGTTTTGCAACTAAAACCAAATTTTGTCTAAAACTAGGAACAAATAAAATATCCTTCAAAATAATTATTCTATTACAATCAAAATTAAGTTCCAGTTCTCCCACACCAATGGCTCAAACTTATGCACCATGTCCCATGCGTAGTCCATGTTTGCCCTTCTAGATTCTTCTAACCTTCCTGAACCCCTACAAGGAGTTACAGATAAGATCAGTGGCTCCTAAATCAATAATCCAAGTAGAAGTTGATCTAACCATTGATATACACTTTAGATAGAGAACATTATGTGTGGGGTTTTTCTTGGCTTGAAGATCTAGACACTCCTTTTTCCAGTGTCCCTTCTTCTCACACTTGAAGCATTTGCCCTTGAGTATATGTTTGGGCTGGGACTTGGGCTGATGCACTACATTTCCCTTCTTCTTTTTAAACTTTCTGGGCTTGGGTCCAGTTCTTGAAGAAGAAGCCATCATAGTTCTAGCCTGTGGCTTTATGACCTTCTCTGCCACTTGGAGCTCCTTCATCAACTCAGTTAAACCTATATTTAACTTGTTCATATAGTAATTCAACTTGAACTAAGTGAATGAGCCTGGTAAAGATTTGAGAACCATGTCCACTTGGCTCTCGAGGTCAACAACACCCCCAAGACTTCTGCTTCCTTGAAAGAAGCAATCATTTTGAGTATATGCTCTCTGATTGATGCTCCTTCAGCCATCTTGGTGTTTATGATCGTTCTAAGAGCCTCCTGCCTTGTGGGCTGGCTCTTATAAGTGAACGTTATGGCTGGAGATATGCTAATATCATATGTAGTAGCCATGTGCTCGTGTTGAGATTGTAGCACATTTGACATGGAGGCTAACATATAGTATCGGGCCATTTCGTCAGTCTTCTTCTATGTCTTTTTAGCCTCACGCTCCTCTGTGGTGGAACCTTTCCCGATTACTGGGCAGGTCTCATATAGGACATACTTATACTCTTTGGCTGTGAGTATTATGTCCTGGTTCCTTTTCTAGTCTACATAGTTTGGACCCGTTAGCTTATTCTCACGGAGAATAACAGCCAAGGGACTAAAAGAACTTCCACTAACCATTTCTGAAATTTTGAAAAATAAAAGAAATTCTCAATATTTATAAAACAAAAAATAATTTTGTGCATTTTATCCTTATATTAAACTTGATAATAGCTAACCCCATTACTATTATCTTTAATATGATTAATTTTGCTTTTAGGAAAAATGACATAGCTTTCTTGGGAAGATTAACAGTTTCCTAAGTTAAGTGTGTTAACCACTACAAATTAATTTTCCTTCTAGGTAATGATCAGAAGATAACTCTATCGAGGGGATGGCCATTTCTTCTCACTTCCTATGGACATATCTCGTACTATAACCTTAGTACGTGTCTCGGGTTATCAATTACATCCTTCCATTAGTTCTAGATCCTTGTGGTATCTTCATCCTATACGGGTTCACTCCCAGGGTGACATGAGGAGACCTACGATCTCTAATGCGGATCATGATGAAAGTCGTGGGGCCATTGGAACTCTTCTCCCACTTAATTTTTTAAATAAGGATTTTCTTGAAAAAAAATATTATTTGAAATATTCCAATTAAGTTCTCCTTTAACTTAAAATAAAATATCTAAATCCATAAAAAACTTTTATGTCAAGGTTTATACCCTTTGAGAAATATTTTGTCATGGATTAATTTTATTTAAGTCAAAACTTAATAATTTCAAACCTTTTCCATTAAAAAATTCCTAGAGATTTTGATCTCAAGGTTTTTTTGACAAAACTAATTTTCTGTAGTAGCAACATACTCAACTTCCATGGTAGAATCAGTAATGCAGAATTGCTTAATACTTCTCTATGAGATAGCTTCTCCAGACAAAGTGAAGACATATCCACTAGTAAATTTTCTTTCATTTTTATCCGCCTGGAAGTTTGAGTCTGTGTAACCGGTAGAAACCAAATGATCAGCACGATATATAAGCATATAATCTCTCGTTTCCTTGAGATATTTGAGTATACACTTGATGGAGTACCAGTGAGCTTCCCTTGGGTTTGACTAATATCTACTAACCATGCCTACTGCACAACAGATATCTGGCTTAGTACAAAGTATAGCATACATGAGACTTCCCATAGCCAAAGCAAAAGGGATCCTGCTTATGTTCTGCTTGTCTTCTTGTGTCTGAGAACACTGCTTGGAAGATAAGGATAATCCATGTCTAAAGGGTATAATAGCCCCTTTACATTGATCCATGTTGTACTTGACCAATATCTTGTCAATATAAGCAAACTAGGATAAACCTAACATTCTCTACTTTCAATTTCTAATAAGCTTAATGCCTAGAATGTAGCTAGCTTCCCCCATGTCTTTCATGCTAAATTGACTAGATAGCTAAACTTTAATGGATGACAATTTCCCTACATCATCTCCAATGAGTAGAATGTCATCTACATAAAGTACTAAGAAAATCACTTTACCACTTTCTGATTTCCTATACACACATGGTTCATCCACGTTTTGAATGAAATCATAGGCTTTCATAGTTTCATCAAAATGTATGTTCCATGTACGTGAAACTTGTTTAATTTCACAGATGGACTTCTTAAGCTTACAGATCATTTGTCATACCTCGCAGTCAAAATAACTTGCGATAGTTAAGAGAATTCGGATAAACTTAAGCATGGTTAGTGGTGAAAATGTTTCCTCATAATCAATCCATTCTTTCTGAGTATAACATTTAGCAACCAACATTACTTTATAGGTTTCAACCTTTCCATCCGCACCTCTCTTCCTCTTGTATACCCACTTATACCCAATGGGTTTTATCCTATCAGGTGCAGTGATAAGATCCCAGACTTGATTGAGGCACATAAGCTCAATCTCGACATTCATGGCTGTTAGTGTTATGCTCTAGAGGCAATCACTTGTACATTGTATATGACATATTTTATTTTAATAAAAGGCATTATTTATCTCATAGTTTCTTTTGTTAACTTTTGTGTAAAATAACTGTTAGATAAAGTCCCTAGTACAACATTATGTTAAGGAAATCATGATAGAGATCATGATAGGAGATTCCTACTACACTGTATAGTGTTAGTACTTAAATAGTCTCTAGTCATAGTATTAATGAGACAGGATATCATTAAAGCGTTAAGACTAGTATGTGTTAGACTTCCTAATTTGATTAGGCGGCGGTTCTCATATCTGTGAGTATTGAGATACTCAAAGTTAACACGTGGATGCTTGTTAATGGAATAAGTTCATTGGATGACCTAGCTATGAGATAATCACATGGATAACTATTTAGTGCCAGTGATATAATCTCAATATAGTAAATGTGCAAGTATCCTTAGACTTGAGATCTCCAAGATACTTTGTTTGTTGAGCTTTGTGCTTTGATTTCAATCTCTGGAGCCAGATCGAGGGCTGCCTATGGAATGGATATTGGGTATATTGTAAGGTAAATGAAAGTAGTTAATAGGGTCAATAAAGGATTCACCACTCCTAATAGTAGAGGCGAATATCTCATTGCCACTTGTAGGAATTACTACTCAAGAAGTCCTTGGCCAAGGCGACTGTGTATTGGAAATAGTTCCAATTGATACACATCTAGAGTAGTGGGTTCCTGGAATAAGTACTATTATATTCGGGTCAGAATTAATATATTCTGGAGGGAGTTGGTACTAATTTCGTACTCCAAACTGAATGAAATACTGTAGAACTACAGTATCTCCAGTATCTATTATAACAAACTACAGTGCAATTAACTCGCATTACCAATTGACTGGGAAACCTAATAGGTCACACATAATAGAGGATTATATATTCAAGATGTTATTTGATAATATAGTGGGGTTAATTATGAGAAAGAGAAGTTGTTATGGCCAAATTATAATTAGTCATAATTTATGAGCCAAATTGTAATTATAAGAACTTGATAATTCCAATTGCAATTAGGGAATTCTAATTGTTTTAGAATTCTCAGTTTTGGTAATTCTTTTCGTGACATATAGGATATGCGCGAAACCCTAAGGTGTGAAGCAATACACACGAAAACAAGGGCTGCCAAAACCTGTTCTCTTCTCTCTCTCTCATCCTTCTTTTGAAGAAGAACAAATTCTAGCTGCCATTGTTTTTCTGCTAGCATAGAAAATTTTGGTGCTTGAGTGTATCCTCTGTGTGGATTTCTGTTAGAGATAATCACACACTATGATTATAGTGGTTAGATGTTCAACTCTAGTGGTGTTCAATCAAGAGGATTGCTGGATCGCACCTCGACTTGAAGAAGAAAAAATTTTATTTTCCACACGATCAAAGAAAGGTAAAAAGCTATTACCTTTGTTCTCTTTATGTCTTATTTTCCACACATATGCAGTTCCTGGGATGGTATCTCGTTTTATTTTTTCGCTGCGTCATATGTGATATGCGTGAGATACTCAATAATGACTAGCTGCCATTTGTCTGCATCAGCATCACAATGGCCTCCTCGTATCTAATGGGATCTTGTTCATGATGATCAATGACTAGATCATATATCTCTCCGGTCCACCTTTTTAGAACTCTTGTGATCCTCCCACTACGACGAGACTCAGTTTATATAGGAACATCCGGTAGTGTTTCTCTTGGTTCCTCGATTGGGGTATTAGAAGTACCTGAAGTTGAATCAGTAACCAACTTCTCTTCTAATTCTATTTTACTTGAACTCGAGATGGAAGTAACTTATTCATCTGCTAAGTATCTAGCATTATTACTAATAAGTACGTTATACTCTTGAGAATGATAGAAATATCCACCTCTTGTTCCTTTTAGGTACCCAACGAGGTAGCATAACTCTAATCTTGGTTCTATCATACTTCCTTTTGTCAGCACATAAGCTGGACAACCCCATATCTTAAAATGGTTTAAAATGGGCTTTCGTCCAGTCCACATCTCATAGGGTGTCCTAGGTACTGACTGATTTGAAAGGTACCAAATTCAAAATAATATGTCGTTGTTTCTAAGGCATACCTCCAAAAAGAAATAGGAAGAGACGTTTGACTCATCATACTTCTGACCATTTCCATAAAAAAAAAATCTTCAATTAGCTATTCCGTTCTGCTAGGGAGTCCTAAGCGCAGTTAAATGAGATACTATACTGTGAAGAACCAAGTAATCCTTAAACTCATCGAGGAGGTACTCTCCACCACGATCTGATCTCAAAGTTTTAATTAATTTACCTATTTGAAACTCTACTTCAGCCTTAAACTCCTTGAATTTATCAAAAGAGTTAGACTTGCACCTCATCAGATAAATATAACCAAAACGAGTGTGATTATCTGTAAAAGTGATTAAGTACTCGTAGCCTCCCCTAGCTGGTGTAGTTATCAGACCACAAACATTCGTATGAACTAATACTAGTATTTCCAAGGCTCATCCGCTTTTTTGGTAAAGGACCTTTTAGTCATTTTACCTTTAAGACAAGATTCACACTAAGGCCATTCTTCCAATCTCAATGAACCTAAAGGCCCATCATGGATTAGCCTCTGAATCCGATTGAGATTTATATGTCCCAATCTTAGATGCCACAAATACGAGTCATTTGATATGGCCTTTCTCTTTTTATTATCAGGTTCAGTTTGAATATTGTTTATTTAATTTCTAATAGGATGTATATAAAAGAGATTTTCATTCATGTTTCCTGTACAAATTAAATTACCATCTCTACTGATAGAAACACTAGAATGGAAAGAAACATAATATCCTTGATTCATCAATTTAGAAACTAAAATTAAATTCTGTTTAAAACAAGAAACATATAAAATATCTTTTAAACTTAACTTCCTATTACAATAAAAAAAAAATAAGCTTAATATTTCTCACTGCTTCAGCCTATATTCTTCTCCATTACCTATTTGAGTCCATACTTACCATTGCTAAGTCTTCTTGTCCTTTTGAACCCTACAAAGAGTTATAGACATGGTCAGTGGCTCCAAAATCAACTATCCAGATGTTGATCCAACCATCAAAATAGACTCTAGGTATACATGAAGTAGACTTGACTAAGAAGTCTGGACAATCTTTCTTCTAATGCCCTTATTGCTACACTTGAAGCATTTGCCTTTGGGCTTCCCATTGGGCTTGGCCTGACCAGATGCTTTGGGCTAGGCCCCTGCATTATTCTAGACCTTTCTCATCTTGAATTTCTTAGGCTTTGCCTTAATTCTAGAAGAAGAAGAAGCAGAACGAGAGACTAAAACCTTTAACACGGGCTACATGATTTTCTCTGCCACTTAGAGCTATTTCATAAGCTCTGTGAGATTCATATCCAACTTGTTCATGTTGTAGTTCAACTTGAATTGAGAATATGAATCAGGTAGAGTTTCAAGAACCATGTCAAGTTGGCTCTTAGGATCTATCGTTGCACCTAAGATCTTAGCCTCCTTGAAGTAGGCAATCATTTTGAGTAGATGCTCTTGAACTAATGCCCCCTTAACCATCCTAGTATTCATGATTACCCTAAGAGCTTCCTGCCTTGTAGGCCAGCTCTTATCAGCAAATATGGTATACAATGACAAATCCATGTCATACGCAGTGGCCATGTACTCATGCTTAGATTAGAGCATACTAGACATGGAAGCCAACATATAGCACTTAGCCATCCCATCAGCTATCTTCAATGTCTTCTCGGCCTCTCACTCCTAATCAGTGGATTCTTCCCCAATCTCAGGATAGGGATCCATAAGAATACTCTTGTACTTCTCGGCAGTGAGTACTATCTTCAAGTTCCTCTTCCAGTCCCCATAATTTGGGCCTATTAACTTATTCTTCTTGAAAATGATTGACAATGGATTGAAACCAAACATTTCTGAAATATTGCAAAAAAGCATTCATTTAGTTTGCAATAAACAAAAATGCACATTCTTTATATTATTTCTTTGATAATAGATAACTCTTAAAACCATTATCAATAATATAAATAGTTTGGCTCTTGGAAAAACTAAAAAAGCTTCGTAGTAAGATTAGTAGCATTCTAAATTAAGTATATAACCATCACGAATCAAAACTTTCTAAATAAGTAATGGTCTAGAAAAAGTTCCACCGATAGGATGGCCACTGATTCACACTACCTATGGGTATTCTAGTGCTAAAAACCTTCAAAGTAGGTTGGTCGATCCTAGAAAATACACTAGTCTTCCATTAGTTCTAAATACTTGTAGAAATCCATCCTATAGGGGGTTATGCTCAGAATGACATGAGGAAATCCACTATCTCTAATGAGAGTTGAGATGGAAGCCATAGGGTCATTGGAACCCCTCTCCCACTTAATCTTTTATTGAAAATAGAGTTTTAGGCCCAAAAATGTTTTCTATAATCTTATGGTTTCATTAACTTTAGGAAAAAACTAAAATTCAATATTGTTCTCTATGTCAAGGATTAAATCCTTTAAGAGAATAAACTACGAATTTATTTTACTATTCTAAGTTAATAACCAACTAAAACTTTATTAAATAACCTTAAGTTCAAATTATTCTATATGTTAAGGATTAAACCTTCTAGGAGAATAAACCATGAACTCTTTTATTTTAAAGTTTCTTAGATTAAAATATTTTATCCAAAACCATTCTATCTAGTGAGACTTTGGTCTCACATGAACTTGCACATTTGATCACAAAAATAAAATAACCATGATAACAAAAGTAAATGTTTTCATGGTTAAACTATTTATTTATTCCTAAGTGACCAAACAATGAATTAAACATCATGAATTAAAAATTAATTATCTTGTTTAATCCTAAGGTGGTTCCATTCTTTACTACTCATTTTCATGCCAAATTATTCATCCATAGATAAATAAAACTATTTCAAAAAATTAACCTCATACAATGGTTTCAAATCATGATTACATCAATGAAAAATTAAGGTACAGAACTTCAGTAGTGCTCTCCCTTTTCTGGGACAAAATTGCGCGCATCCGCCTCTGGACAAAGTGGACCTGGAGCTTGGTCCATTGGGCCCTCCTAGTGCTAGGTCTACTCTGTTTCTCCAAAACCTCCAGCTGGGCAAAATGGACCTGGTGCCTGGTCCGATCGGCCCACCTGGCACCGGGTCCATTCTAGAGTTTGCTGATTTCTGAACAAAATCTTGCTTTTCAGCCATTTTTTGTCCCTCAACAATTCCAGCAATCACGTTCTTCAGTCCTCAAAATTTACAAGTTAAAAGAAATGTAAAACCATGAATAAAAACATGCATTTACAAGCTATGGTTCCAGTTGATGACCAGCTAATCCCCTACTCTCATTTTTCTTTTCCTCTGCATGTCTTTAGCTTGTTTGGCCGTGAAGAAGACGATTGAATAATAGGGATGGCTTGTTCACTCGTTGATAACCCGCTAATCTCCTACTCCTTCGTGGCATGAACGTCGAAGCCTTTTATTTCTCAGAATATTCCACCGCCTAATCTCTTGTTAGTGACACAAATAGGTGAGGAAAAACTAGTCCCATAAATCGTTCTTGATCCTTTGCTATTGATTAGCAAAATCAAGAAACTACAAGAGAAAAGAAAAGAACGAGAGAGAGAGAGAGAAAAGAGGTAAAGCTTCTATTTTTTTTCTCCTTCGTGTGTATTCATAGCAAAAAAAAAAAAAAAAACACATGACTAACTCTACCAATAACCAAAACACCAGGGTTTTGATATTTCAAAACACCCGGAGGCTATCAACAAAAGAGGTTTGGCTTAACCTAAACTCTTTTGTTCTGAGAGTTAAAGAAAACCCTTTTGGTTCAGGCTATTGGGCCATTAATAATTTATTATTTTCTTTGGGCCCAATGTGCCCAAAAAATAATCATTAATTTTTTATTTCCTGGTCTATTAAAATAAACTAATAAATAATTAATGAGCCTAAATAAACTAAAATAATTTTTAATCCTTTTTATCTAGTTTAGACCCAAGTTAATTTTTCTAATTACTCTATTGGGCTTAGGCGCTGAATAACTAATTAACCAAATAAACTAGATAATAAATTTAATTTCTCCCGTTCTTTTATTTTATTCCAATTCAAAAATAAATTAGACTTCTTGAATAAAATAAAATCCATTTAATTGAGACTATTTCCTCGACTTAAAATTAATTAGGACTTACGAGCTATCTTGAGGACCAAAAAGATATATCGCCTTGGCTACTAAAATAATCAAAATACCTTTGCTATATAAATCGTTGTATTCTGCATTTTAAATATTTTCTAATATCACCAAAAGAAAATATTAATCCCAAGGATAATGGCTGCATTAGCAATGTCTTTGACCTACAGGTGAAATGACTAAAATTATCCTCTAAATACCGACGTGTATTTAGAGAAGAAAGAGTGTATTAACACTTCTCTAAAAGACTTCTACCATCCTTAGGTTTTTAGTCCAATGATCTACGACTCCTTAGAATGTTTTTGCTTTCCAAGGGAGCTACTCTAAAGCAAATATCTAAGTCGTGTTTCCAAAGGTCCTAGATAATTAGATCATTCGGACAACCACAATGGGCGATATAGTGTAGAGACTATCTTGTACAAGTCCGTCTTAACTAATTAGTCACATATACCCAACATACAATTATATTGGTCATTCTAAAGAACCTCATCTCCAGTATGTCAAAGTATACGCTTCCAATTTCATCAGACCACTAACTTATACTGAAGCTATAGAGTATAAGTCCACGTTGTAGTAATAGTAGTCTAGGTTTTTACCACATAGTACTTTTAGAAACCACGACTACAGGTCCAGTTCTACGTATTCGAAATACGCTTGTGTTAAGAAATTAGAAAACTACTCATTTGCTAAAGGTAAGCTATTCTCTATTTAGAATTCATAACACAAGAACCTTATCATTTTTGTTTGAGCTTCTCATTCTCATCATTCAGTTAAGAACAATAGTTTATGTATTAAGTAATCCATGGTCCAAACCTTACTGTGAAAGACCTCTATTCATATGAACTATTTATTTAAACAGAATAGGTCATTTCCAATAAAAATTATGCAGAAAAATAAAGAACATTTCACAAATAATTTTTTAGAAAAAATACTTTTATTAATACAAGTCAAAATTACATTAGAAATCTAGTCTAAGAGGGCATACATCCCGACAATGGCATGGCCCTAAAAGATATTGTTTTGTCTTTGACATTTTATTTCTTAAATTTTCAAAATTAGACCAAATCTAACATTCACCACCTTGAAAACTAAGTAGGACAATTAGCCTCGGAGATGAGTTAAATCAAAGCTTAATTTTCAAATAAGCTTCCCTTTCAACCCCTTAACCTAAAATAAATTCTAATGTTATCACTCTTAGGAGTGGGAAGGAGTTGAGTGGACATAAGATTAAGCCTTTGGAAGAAGAGGATAAAGGTAGAGGTATGATAGGAATCTATCCAAATAATATGCCAAAGCTAAAAAAGAAGGATTGAATTATTGGGAAATATGCCATCTTAGACTAGGTTTTTTATGTAAACATTGAATGTTTTAATAAAAGAATTTATTTTCAGAAATTATTTGTGAATTTACATTTTATTTATGCACAATTACATTTGGAAAAGACCCATTGTGTTTAAGTAAGTAGTCCATGTGAATGGTTGTCTTTCACAGTAAGGCATTATGGATCACGGGTTACTTAACACATAACCGTTTGTTCTTAACTGATTGATGAGAATGGGAATCTCATCATATCTATGTTATAGTGTTATGAATTTCAAATGGGAAATGACTTATCTTCAGCCAATGAGTAGTCCACTCATTTCATGACATAAGCGTATTTCGAATAAGTAGAACATGACCTGTAGTAGTGGTTTCTTAAAGTACTATATGGTAGAAACCTAGACTACTACTACTACAGTGTGGACTAGTACTCTACGACTTGAGTATGAGTTGGTGGTCTGACGAAGCTGGAAGCATGTACTTTGATTTACTTTTAGTTGAGGTTCTATTGTAAGATCAATATACTTGCATGTTGGGTATGCGTGACTAGTTAGTTAAGACAAACTTGTACAAGATAGCTTCTATACTATATCGCCCATAGTGGTTGTCTGAATGATCTAAATATTCAGGGTCCTGGAAAACATTACTTGGATGTTTGCTTTAGGGTAGCTCCCTTGGAAAGTTGAAATAATCTAAGAAGTCATGGATCATTGAACTAGAAGCCTAAGGATGGTGGATGTCATTTAAAGAGGTGTTAGTACATTTCTTCTTCTCTAATGTACGGTGATGTATGAAGGAGTATTTTAATCACTTCATCTATAGGTCGGATACTTTGCCAAACACAGAATTATCATTGAGGTCAATATTTCCTAATATGGTGATATTAGGAAATATTTAAAATGCAAAATATAGCTATTTATATGGTAAGGGTATTTTGGTCATTTTAGTAGCCACGGCGATGTATCTCTTGGTCCCCAGTATAGACCGTAAGTCCTAATTATATACAGGCTAAGGAATTGGTCTTAAATTAAATGGAATTTATTTTATTTAAGTAGCCTGATTTAATTATTGGGCTAGAATAAAATAATGGTCTATAGAGAGAAAGAATTAATTAAATTAGTTTGGTGGGTTAATTAATTATTCAGGGCTTTGGCTCGGTTTGAATAATTAAAGATTGACCTGGGACTAAACTAATATAAGCTTATTAATTGGAATAGTTTATTTGGGCTGGAAAATTAATTATTTATTGGGCTATTTATTTAGTTCTAATTAGAATAATTAATTTGTTCCAAGAGGCTAAACTAAGAGTCCAATGGGCCAAATTAAAAATCCAGTTTAACCTAGGGTTTTATTTAGGTTAAACAGGAGAATAAAAACGTACGTTGTTTTCTTCTTCTTCTCTAAGAGAAAGGAAAAAGAGAAAGCTTTTTCTCTCTGGAAAAATTCCTTAGTCTTGTGAGTTGTTCACTACTAGCCAAGCCCTAGCATAAAATTAGAGAAGCCCTAATACAAGTGTTTAGGGCATAAAAGATAATTACAAAACTTAAAGTACATAAAAAAAAAATCAGACAATTAAAGAAAATCGTTGAACTGCTATGTTGGCCCCATAGAGGCCGGCACCGGTCAACTACATGGGCCTGCACGGGTCCTCTTCTAGGAGTTGAAATCCCATTTTTCAGATCGGAGTCAGCATCGGTTCCATGGCTAGGGCCTGCGCTGGTTGACTACTGTGCTATCATGATTGATTTATCATAAGTGGAGTGTTACTAATATTCTAAGGTTCTAACTAAGGCAAAGAATTCTTTATCAAAAGTGGAGTAATTGAGGGTTTCCCCAAACAATTTCTCACTAAAGTAAGCATCGGGCTTTCAGTCTTAGGTCAAAACCACACCTATCCCTACCCTATTTGCATCACACTCTATCTTAAATGCCTTGTTAAAGTTAGGTAGGACGAGAATTGGGACTTGGCTCAATCTATCCTTGAGGGTTTTGAATGCTTTTTTCTTGGGCTTCCTCCTACCTGAACCCTACCTTTTTCTTCACAACTTCGATTAGAAAGGCTACTATAGTACTAGAATTCTTGATAAATCTCCTACAAAAGCTAACTTATAATACCTCACTACTTACGTACCCAAATAGGAAGGGATGTCGCCCCGTCCAATAGACCAAGGGTCTTTATAACGAGGTATAAAAGGATAATGACTAAATGAAATAATACAATAATCTTATTATAACCAAAGTTAAAACTTATACACGTCTAAAATTTAAAACTAATAATCGTCTCTCAAAAGAAATACAAAGCTAAAATAGAATAAAAATAAACTTCCAGCTCTTATTCATCCAACCTACTCAATTAAAGCACTCCCATGAAAATATGAAATAAAACAAAGTGAGATTGGCATCTCAGTAAGTCCCATATGTGCGAATATCATACATAAATATTTCGTACATGTAGGTTTATCAAAACTACAAAATATGTTTGTAAGTCAATTTTCATCACTAAACTGTCCTTCAAAGGAGCACAGCTCATTATATCCAAAAACAGTTCTCAATAAATCATCATCTCATTATAATCATAAGTTCGTTAAGTAGGAATTAGCAATGATTTAAACAATAGTAACATAATCCATATCATGGTTACCACCATGATAGCGTCCCAATGTAACCTTTCAATAATGGGCAGTAGGGGATCCTCCCACTAGGGTGAGATACTCCTCCATCTCTATACACAACACACCGGTTGTCCAACTCAAATAAATAAAGTCCACATGGACCAACATGCTAGCTCAGACCGACCTGACTAAGTAGTACTGTCGCCTCTCCAAGTTAAGTTCATCTTCTGGAGGTAGCCTCCTGCCAGAAACTCACCCTAACTCTTCAAGACTAATACCACTAGCCTACCCCCGCTAAGTACTCAATGCTCCCCATTTAGGGGTATAATCATTTCTCTTGTTTTTATATTCATTGATTACCTTATCTTTGCAAAACATAGGTTTTCACAATAAGTTTTCCAAAATGTTTAGTGATAAAAGAAAGAAATTGTTTTCAGTTTAAAAGTTGAGATTTGACAAACTCACTTAGAGAATAAAATGTCCACGTTCTCAAACCACGTATCAAAATACCATAATGCAATTCATCATATTCAACTAACGCTTCAACAATCATGGCAATCATCATATTGACACCATTTCAATATCATTACACAAAATACTTACAAATATGTAAGATTTAGCAAAACAGATATGTAGGGACTTACTTCGATATTTCAAATAGCTAAACCAAAAACCAACTGCTTGCCCTCACTTCAAACTCCTTCCTTATCTAAAACAAATGATTTCACAATCAGAATCTAAATACTACACATTACCTAGCCACTATTACTTCATGGCATCTAAACTGATTAATTCAACATATTATATTCATAACTTCCCCTTATCATACTATTTATCATCAAGCATGCATTTACCCAAATCAAATCAACAATATGACCACTCCAATATTCAACCACCATTAAACCATCATATTAAGCCCAATTAAAATCAAAAGGTCCCAACTTAGCCAACATTGCATAGATCCAAATTCATCATGACAAGATATAATAATGTCCTATCATACATGCTTTGGCTAATTCTCGCACCATCATAATCAACAATCTAATCCATTCAGGCTTTTCATGCTAGACTTTGTATAGCATTCTTATACATTACTATAAAGAATCAAATCCATTTAAACTAGTAAAGATAGAGTCTCAAATACCTCTTAGCAAAATAGACCCAAGAAACAAGGCGACTCTTTAGTAATCGGCTTGAGTTCAATTGAGAAGGAGAAGTGGTTGGCTCGCCTAGATCTTCTTGTTCAAGAATCACCAAGAAAAGGGAGAAATCAGTCCCTTCTAGATGTGATTTAGGAGGGAAAAAAAGAGAAATAATGAAGAAATATTGATAGAAGGATTGGAGATTATTTACCTTGAGTGATGATTTCGGTTTTGGTTTGGTCTGTGTGGGTGCTGACCGAAACTATGGAGAAGAATATAGAAGCTGCATATTTTTCATGAGTTTGAGAGGTTTAGGGAGTGAAGATTTTGCTAGTTTAATGAAGAGAGAAGGTTGGGTTTAGGTGTTTTGCTATTTAGAAGAGTTTCGTCTTATTTTGGACTCTTGAACATAACAACAAGAATAGGGCAGTTTTGGTCTCTCCTAGTTGGCCGAAATTGGCCACTGATTTGGAGAGGATAATGGCTGTGTTTTGGTGCTAAAGTGGACGAAAACAAGAGAGAAAAGAGAGAAGAATAGAGGCTATTTTTTTGTTCTTGTTGTAGCGAAATTGTGAGGAGCAAAAGAGTTCTTGTGCAAGTTGTGTTTTTGCTCAACAACAAGAGAGAGTTTGAGAGTAATTGAACTTGAAAATTTCGTGTGTGTGTGTGTGTGTGTGTGTGTATTGTAGCTGAAAAGCTGGAAGAAAGGAAAGGTAAATTCTGGTGTTTCTTGGCCAAATAAAAATCTAATTGGTTAAGGTTATTTTGGATAAACTCATCCTATGTTTTGAAGAGTTTAGGTTGAACTAAATTAGCTCCTAAGG
This sequence comes from Voacanga thouarsii, assembly GCA_026120185.1. Lineage (NCBI taxonomy): Eukaryota > Viridiplantae > Streptophyta > Magnoliopsida > Gentianales > Apocynaceae > Voacanga > Voacanga thouarsii. The sequence continues at coordinate 3,702,374 of JANUWF010001942.1, forward strand.
TGGCGGCCAAGCTGGTCATGTTTTCAGAAAAATCAAGTGAAGAAAATAAGATAATTGATTAAGAAATAATTTAATTGATACCCTAAATTACTTTAAATAAATTTAAATAACTAAAAACTAATTACAAGTAAAAGATAAAAAGCCGGTAAAGATAACGCTGGAATTTCCTTTATCCCACTCCCTAATTTCGAAAATCCCATAAATCCAAGAGATAATGGCTTAAATTAAAAACCAACATTATCCCTTTATTTTCCATTTAACACTCTTTATAAAAAATTAAAATATACAAACTTATCTCCTATAAAAAATGGTGGCCACAATAATGCAAACAAGATATATATTTATATAGTTTATTTCCTAATAACTTAGATAATAGCTTTTAAAAATCCAAATTTTGTAATATATAAAATTCTTTTAAAAGATAAGATAAGATATTAAAACTAAGGGATAATAAGATTTTAATTTGTTTTTAATTCTTTTTATCAAATAAACCCAAGATAACTCATACTCCAAGATTTTATGAGTTGGAACTCCAAGATGGCGGCTACTCTAAGGAAATTTCGGCCAAGGCATAGAGAAATTAGGAGAAAAATAAATTATAAGAAAAGAAAGATAAGGATTTTCAAGAACTGGGACTTGAACTCAAGTCATCAAGAAATAGACTTTACCACTATATCATAATAACTCTTGTTTAAATATTCCTCCAACAAATTCTCTTAACTCCCACTCAACTCATCAAGTAGATACATGCACAATACAACTCATCACGTAGATCATCTAGCCTAAGAATGGGATAATGATACTTTACTATGATGTTATTAATGACACGACAATCCACACACATTTGTCATGTTCTATCTTTCTTAGGCACCAAGTAAATCGGAACTGTGCATGGGCTTAGACTCTCTCTCACATATCCTTTCCCAGGTAATTCTTCCACTTGCCTTTGTAGTTCTTTAGCCTCTTCTGGGTTGCTTTTATAAGCCGATCAGTTGGGTATGATGGCTCCGGACACAAAGTTTATTTGATACTCAATGCCTTTTATAGGTAGTAGTCCTTTAGGCACCTCTTTTGGGAAAAATTTTGAACTCTTGGAGGATAGTTGCAATTTCATTGGGTAAAGAAAAGGTAGGTTCGTTAGTGGAAACATAAAAATCTTTACAAATAAGAAGGATAACAGGATCTTTAGCCTCTTATGACCTCACTTCCCTTTGCAAAATAGTTCACCCTTCTTTTACCTTCTCTCTCTTATTTTTGCTTATTCTCGTCCTTGACAGTCAAGAGTATTTTTCTATTCTCTCTCTCAACTCTCTTTCTTTCCTCCCTTGCTCTTTCCTCTCCAGCACTTATTTTTGTGTGACATCTTGTGCACTGTTTTTCTTCTCTTTCTCTTATAATTTTTTGGTTTTTTTTCACCTCACTTGGGGGCATGTGAATAAGAGTAAACTTGGAGCCTTCTTTAGGTAGGGAATAAGTGTTCTTCCTTCCATCATGCTTCAGTTCTCGGTCATATTGCTAAGGCCATCCTAAAAGCAAGTAGTCTACTTGCATTGGTACCACATCACATAGTACATCATTTTTGTACTTCCCCATCTCAAAGGTCACCAATATTTGTTTGTTAACCCTCATTTACTCACTATCATTTAACCATTACAACTTATAGGTTTTTAAGTATTTGTTCCAACTCATGCCTAACTCATCAACCAAGCTTACACTAATCATATTGGTGTAATTTCTGCTATCCAACTACAAGGTGTCTTGTTGATTAGGCACCTTGTGTAAAATATGTTATCTTTTTATTGATGGTTTTGGTCCTCAATAGTTTGAGAATTTAAGGATCTTCTTGTAACTCCAACCAAGGTATATTCTTAACCAATAATCTCTCATTCATCACTTTCCTCATTCTCATTCTCTTCTTGATTTTCATTATGTCTTTCTCCTTCATCCTCCTCTTCGGTAGAGACTTCTCCATAGGGTTTAGTTTACATGCTCTTCTTGCTGGGGCACTCATAAGAAGTGTGTCCATAGCCAAGACATTTAAGCACTTGATATCTCTGTTACGGTCTTTCCATTGCATTTCATTTGTCCTTGTTCTAACCTTCCTTAGGTTTTCAATCTTTCCTTAGTTTCTATCCTTCCCCTAGCTTGTTGTAATCCCTTTGGGAAGGTTTAGGAGCATTATCCTTCTTAATAGACATCTTGCTTGAAGTGTTTGGGTTTGATGGTGTAGTCTTAACAAAGGCCCTTCTCTTTTGTTGCCTCTCAATTTTCATAGCCACATGAACCATTTCTTCCAAACTCTTATTAGAATGCAACTCCATCAAATTGGCTATCTCCCTATTTAATCTTCCTAAAAACCTAGTCTTTGTTGCCCTAAGATACTCATTGATAAGCCTTCTTCAACATCACCTCAGTTTCCTTATGATAATCCTCCATACTCTTATTCTTTTGCTTGAAGAATTGAAATATTTAGTAGAAGTCATTGTAATAATGGTGAAGAACATATCTAGATCTCATCATGTCCTCCAACAAGTTCCAAGTTGTCATGGGTTCTATTCCTATTTGTCTCATTTGAGTACTAACTTGCTCCCACCACACCAAAGTAAACTCAAAAAATTCCAAGATAACTAACCTTACCTTAGATCTTGTTAGAATATATGCCCAAAACGGACTATGTTTTTCTGTATTTTGAAAATTAATAAAATACTTCATTCATTAATGTTTGTTTGTAAATATATGAGCACTTTAAGGTCTAAGTGTGTTAGTAAGTAATGTATGTGATTAAGTCGTGCTTTCACAGTAAGGTGTAGATTGTGGGCTACTAAAACATAAGCAAAAAAATATAAAGTTGGGCACTTTATCAAGGTTTAGATCATTATACTATGGTTTCTAAATGGGAAATAGTTTAACTTAAACCATTGAGTAGTCCACTCACACCAATAGTGTAAACGCATTTAGAATACGTAGAATTGGATCACATGATAATACTCTATATAAAAGTACTTTAATAAATAAAAATTGGTTTATTGCGCTTGATATGATCTTTGGGTTGATTTCTCTATAAATTTTGTGGCTAGATTTGGGACCATATGCAAGACCCATTTAAGAGCTCAAAATAGAGAATTTTATGAAGAAATAAGACACCCAATTCAAATACTAGGACCCTAAGCCAAAATAAAGAACTTAGAACACTAGAAATGAAAATCAAATCATCTAAATCACAGCCAAATACCATTGATTCAACAAGAAATCAAGAACACTTTGAAAAAGATAATTTAGGCAACCAACTTTACCTTCAATAAGAACCTTAAATTATCTGTAACCTAAGACCCAAATTAGCAAACTAATTGATCTATTCTAAAAGGGTTTATAAACTCAAAACATAGGGAAGGACTAAGCTCCAAGAATGGTCTTGATGTTCATGGGATTCATCCAAGAGGAATCATCTCTCAAAGGAGACTATTTGATTTCTATCAATATTCAAAGTTACATTTGAAATGTTATAATGCCATATATATAAGTATTTAAACCTAACTAAGGTGAGATAAAATCTCAGCCTTTCAAACCTTTAAAAGGTTCAAAATATCCCTATTACATAATAAAATTTGTGAAAATTTAATGGGGAGAAAATAGAATAAAAGTAGAAAATTAAACAAAACAGGGTATGGCCTGAAGTAACTTAGCGCCAGGTCACCTTGGAGGGCCTGGCGTCAGGTCTGCACTGTTCTTCACATAGAGCCGGTTCATTTTTCTTGTCCTCAACCTTTCTCTTGTGCTCCTTTAGCCTTCCACATAAACTGTTGATCAAGCTTTGGTCTTCTTGATCTTCTATTGATCCTCCATTGCTTAGCAATCTTCTTGATCCTTGGCTTCAAATCTTGAAGGTCTTCCAATCTTTTTTTTTTTTTTTTTGCACCTACTTCTTGACAATCTTCATAACCATTGGCTTGGTGGCTTGTATTGCTTACATCCTCCATTGAAAACTTTCATCATTTGACCTTTTCCTTGGTTCCGTGGAATATGGTTTGAATCTTCTCCTCCCTTCTTTAGCTTTGGCATGATCCTTGAGTAGATTCCTATCACTACTACTGCATGGACAAGTACCTTTGGATTTAAGTGTTAGTGTTATGCTCTAAAGGTAATCACTTGTACATTGTATATGACACATTTTATTTTAATAAAAAGTATTATTTATCTTACAATTTCTTTTGTTTACTCTTGTGTAAAATAATTGTTAGATAAAGTCCCTAGTACAAAACTAAGTTAAGGAAATCATGATAGAGATCATGATATGAGATTCCTACTACACTGTATAGTGTTAGTACTTAAATAGTCCCTAGTCGTAATATTAATGAGACAGGACATCATTAATGCGTTAAGACTAGAATGTATTAGACTTCCTGATTTTATCAGGCAGTGGTTCCCATATCCGTGAGTATTGAGATACTCAAAGTTAACACATTGATGCTTGTTAATGAAACAAGGTCATTGAATGGCTTAGTTATGAGATAATCACATGGATAACTATTTAGTGCCAGTGATATAATCTCAATATAGCAAACGTGCAAATATCCTTAGACTTAAGATCTCCAAGGTACTTTGTTTACTGAGCATTGTACTTTGATTCCAATCTCTGGAGCTCGATCAAGGGCCACCTATGGGATGAATATTGCGTACATTGTGAGGGAAACGAAAGTAGTTAAGAGGGTCAGTAAATGATTCACCACTCCTAATAGTAGGGGCGAATATTTCACAGCCACTTGTAGGAATTACTACTCGAGAAGTCCTTAGCCAAGGCAATTGTGCATTGGAAATAGTTCCAATTGATACACATCTAAAGTAGTGGGTTCCTAGTACAAGTACTATTGTATTCGGGTCAAAATTAATATATATTCTAGAGAGAGTTGACACTAATTTCGTATTCTAAACTGAATGAGATATTGTATGGTAAAATGAGTTAATTGCACTGTAGTTTGTTATTGAATGGTTCATGTCAAGCCACTTGACTTCTTGAACTCTTAGGTGGTCATGATGTGTTGCTAGATACTGCTCATGATATGAGAATATGGATTTATTAATTGATGAATTAATAAACCAATCCTGGTTAGAATCAATATGATTAATTCTAATTAATTATGAATTATTAATCTCAAAGACGTTTGGATTAATTCATGTTCGCTGCCAATTGACTGGGAAACCTAATAGGTCACACACAATAGAGGATTATATACTCAAGATATTATTTGATAATATAGTGGGGTTAATTGCGAGAAAGAGAAGTTGTTGTGGACAAATTATAATTAGTTATAATTTGTGGTCCAAATTATAATTATGAGAACTTGATGTTTCCAATTACAATTAGCGAATTCTAATAAGGTTAGAATTCTCAACTTTAGTAGGGTTTTTCAGTTTTATATGTATGACATGCACGAAACCTAATGGCTAGTGGATTTACGGAAACCCTAAAGAACACATACGACTTCTCTTTTCTCTCTTTCTCGGTTTTCTTCAACCAAGAAAAATGAAAACTCCCTAACCCTAGCCGCCACTTTGATTTCTGCTAGCATAGAAATATTTTAGTGCTTGAGTGTTTCTCTGTGTGGATTTCTATTAGAGACAATCACACATTGTGATTATAGTAGTTGGACATTCAATTATTGTAGTGTTTGATCAAGAGGATTGCTGGATCACGCCTCGACTTGAAGAAGAAAAATTTTATTTTCCACACGATCGAAGAAAGCTAAAAAGCTGTTACCTTTGTTCTCTTTATATCTTGTTTTCCACACATGCAGTTCTTGGGATGGTATCTCGTTTTTAATTTTTCGCTACGCCATGTATGATATGCGAGAGATACCCAACATTAAATATAGGTTGGTAGTCTGGTGAAGCTGGACTTGTGCACTTTGATGTATGATGAGTGAAATCTTAACGTAAGGCTAATAACCTTGTACATTAGATGTATGACTCTAGTTAATTAAGATGGACTTATACAATAAAGTTTCTACGCTTCACTTAGTGAAGATATTACCCCCTTGTAAATGTCCAGGATAATTTAAATGAACCAAGGCCCTAGAAAACGTGACTTAATATGTATGCATTTAGGTAGCTCTAGAAATAAGTTGGTGGATACTAGAAGTCATGAATTATCACACTAGTTATCAAAAGATGGTAGATGTCATTGAAAAAGATGTTAGTACATTTTTTTTCTATCTCAATGACGACTATTACGTAGAAAGGTATTTTTGTTATTACACTTGTAGGTCGAGGACATCACACTTGCAATATTATTTTTGGGGTCAATATTTCTATATGGTGATAAATAGAATATTTAAAATGATAATAATGTGGTTATTTGTTAGCAATGGTATTTTAGTTATTTTAGTAACAAAAAATAATATGTCTTTTGGTCCTCAAAGTAGCTTAAATAACCTTAGTAAATTTATTTACTATATGGGCTTATTGGGTAAAACTAATATAGGAAGAAATTATTCTAAGAGTCCAATAATTATTTATTTGTGTTAGAATAATTTATTGAGTTAATTTAATTAAATTAGTTTATTAATTAATTATCTTGGGCTCAAGTAGATTAATTAATTAATAAGATAACTATTTAATTAACCTTAAGCTAATTTAATTAAATTAGTTTATTGATTAATTATCTTAGATAATTTTATATTGGGTCTAAATGGATTAATTAATTAATTAAAGAACTATTTAATTAGTCTTGGGATAATTAGAAATATACCTTAGCCTATTAGGGTTGTGAGTGATGGTTTTTGTTATTTTGGAAACAAAGGATAGTCGTCACAGGTAAAAGAAAAAAATGGGAAAAGAAAAGAAAAAAAAGGAAACAAAAAAGAAAATAGCATTTTGGCAATTTCGTGATTTTGGTCACCGAATTGAATATTCGGCCATTTTGTGATTTTGGTCACCAAATTGAATAATCGGCAATTTCGTGATTTGGTTACTTGATTGCAAATTTGGCAATTTCATGATTTTGGTCACCAAATTGAATATTCGGCAATTTTGTGATTTTGGTCACCAAATTGAATATTTGGCAATTTCGTGATTTGGTTACTTATTGCAAATTTGGCATTTTGTATAGTTTGGTCAACCGAGAAGAATATATAAAAAAAAAAAAAAAAAAGCTGGAGCTTTCATTTTTGCTAGATGGGTTTTTGTTTCTTCCTTATACAACCGGTTCTTTTTTTTTTTTTTTTCTTTAGCCTTTTTTTCTTTGAAAAAAAAATAATAGCTCTCTCAATATTCTTCCACAAAAATTATTCTACTTTCACCAGTAGATAGTCTATAGGAGGTTCACGAATATTTTAGAAAATTAAAAGGTAACAATTTTGTTGCGCGTGTTTGATGCAAATGAGTCGACATTTGACCGATATTTCTGCGGAACAAGTAGTCATAACAAACCAAAGCGTTCTGTCAAATTTAAATCCTCCGGTTATTCAATTTAAGTAGCCTAAAAGTACGTATTTCTAAACTTTTGCTTGGAAAAAAATTGAAATTGCTATTTTCCACTACATTTTTATTTTTCTACAATCTTTCGGATCTTTCACTATAGGTATGACACTCAAATAATATTTTTATCTTGTTTTCCCACTTAAAATAGGATTCGGGGTCACTCTTCCCATAGAATATGCACACTTTCATTTTAATATGGTTCACCTCTCTCTCCTCTTCATTTCTCTCTCTCTTACCTCCTCTATTTCCCAATCCACCATGTTATATTCCATAGACATTCCCATGTTCCCCTTCATACTATTCACCAACTCCCTCAAATTCTCTCTCTAACCCTCTTAGATTGTTTTTACCATTTCTTCCTTGCACTCTACCTCATCTCCCTCTCATGCTATGTCTCTCTCCTCTCATGGGAGCTTTTTGAAATCTTCTAAGGGAGTACTCATCCCATTCTTCACCTTGTTGCGCATGCAATGGGGCGTATAATCAACTACATCCCTTTGTCTAAGGCTTTCTTGTAGCCTTTGTCCCTTTCTTTGAGTAACCGTTGAAGTTTGTCCTTCATTAGTTTGTAACTCCGTGAAGTCTCTTCGCAACTCTTGGATATTTCTCCCTTATTCCTCTCTATCCTAGCGAGGATGGTTGCAAGCATGTCATTGTGTTCTATTTGAGACATCGTTAGAGGACTTTACTAGAGTGTTAACCTATAAAAAAGCGGTTAGGAAAGAAATATATCCTCACTTTCACTCCCTTTCATGTTTGCTTTCAAGAGATAGTCACTCTACACTCGTGTTTTCGCTTGTTTGGCTCTTTTGTTGATAATCTCGCCCTCTTGCCTTTTTCTCTACATAGAAGCCTTCTTATTCAATCCCAAGTCTCCCCAATAGCTAAAGGTTTAGTCCATCTAAGTGGTCCAACAAAAATCACAGGATTTTCCAATTGGGGGTCTAAGGGAAATTTCAACTAACACTTATTGGGCACCTAAAAAATAAGCAAGCATCAAGCAAGAATTTCAAGAAATGAAAGACTCAATAATGTAAGAACGATTACTAAAAGCATAAAGAAGCAATTCAAACAAGAAATAAGCAAGAACTAGCAAGAAATAAAGGGACAAGATCAACTAATGTGTAGAATTATGAAGAACAAGGTGATCACAAGTAAGCAATAGTAAGATGAGTTCATTGAGTATGGAGTTCAACGATGAAGTGTTATACCTAGTCCTAATATCCCAAGGAATATAAATAAGAAGTCATAACTCTCAATTATAACCATATACATTCTCATAGAACAATTATCAAATACCTTAACTACAATCTTGCCACTCAAGATATAGCAGAAATTTCACACCCTTACAAGCCCAATTTCACCACAAATACAAGAAAAGTTTGTTCCCAAGTGATATACCAATATCATGGAGCAAATTCTACACAAGAAACACAAGAGAAATGAAAAATTTCTTGACCTTTTTGAGCTACCAGATTTTTCCTATTTTTCTTCAACTTTCTTGATCCTCTTTCCCTGACTCCAAGCTTTGAGTGGAATCAAAGTTTTCCTTACTCTAATACCAAACTCTTTAATATAAGCCTGGGGTGATTTTTCTTGAGATAATTGGTGGCTAATAGGCTTTTAACTTCAGCACTTTCAAAGGAACCTAAAACACAGAATTTTAAGAGGGTAAAGAGCAAAAGAACTATCTTCCTACAACCTAACAAACCCTTGAAGATCAAAGCTTCAAAGACCCAAAAGATTAGTAGTTAGATCTACTATAGATTCGCCCAATACCCTTGAAACATTAAAGAAATTCAAGAATAAAGGAATAGAACACTATAGGCACCCAATTGGAATTCAAAATAGAACCAAAGAAGAACAAAACTTCTAAGACCAAAATGAAGAAAACCAAATTAGATTATCCTAGGATTTTAGACTCAACAAAGGTGGACTAATCCCTTAGTATGGTTTTAAACAAAAGATGAACAATGAGGTAAAACCTCTCAAGCCTCATAGTTTGAATAATATAAGTTGATTGCCTTGTCAAATTACATAAAGTGGTATTTATACTAGCTAAGCCTAGCATAAGTTTAAAGAAGCCTTAATACAAGTGTTTGGGGGCATAAAAGATCATTACAAAGCTTAAGATACATAAAAAAATCGAACAACTAAAGAAAATTGCTGAAATGCGTATGTTGGCCTGATAGAGGCTAGCACTAGTTCTCTTCTAGGAGTTGAAATCCCGTTTTCAGATAGGAGATGGCGCCAATTCTATGGCTAGGGTCGGCGTCGGTTGATACTGTGCTACCCTGATTGATTTTGTGCATTCTTCACCCCTTTCTTCCACTTCTTGCACTAGCTTATTTTCTTGTTGAATTTCTTCTTGTATAATAATCAAATAGAACTCTTGGATACCTTCAATTTCCCTCCAAAGTTTCTCCATCCACAAAATTTGCTTCATGAAGGCTTGGAGGCTTCCTTGAATTCTCTTGGTGTGTGATTTCGTCATCAGTCCTTGTAAGGTCGCTCCCCCTTCTTGTGATTGGTCTCCATGGTGAACTTGATCCCCACCAAGAGACAAGTAAAAGTGCTCCACAAATAGTGTCAATAGTGTCTACATTCCCTCCTCAGCCTAAGCAATCAAGTTATTTGAGAAAACACAAAGGTTCAACTTTTGAAAAACTTCCGCTGCACTAGTTTCTGTGTTTTGTTTATTACGATCCACTTTTATTTTATATATTTCCCCACTTCCTTCTTCTTTTTCTTTTCCTTTCCAAACATACTATTTCAATTAATCAAATGCAATTACGCATATAAATCTATTACGTAATAATAACTGTTCTTGGGAAAATGGGTTTCAAACCTATTACTAGTGATACTCTCTCATGTGAAAATAAGTATTCTTGAGAAAGCAGGTTTTACATCTATTGCTATTGGTAGTTTTACCATTTTTTAAATAAAAAAAATTCAACTCATCCTCCTTGATTTTCTACACTTAAGAAAATTAAATGCAAATATACACACGTAAAGTTATGTTTCAATACAACAAACATACCATACAAGATTATAAGTGAACTATAATAAGTAAATTATAGAAGAAATTAGAGTTTCACATAAACATGAAAAACATGTTAAAATAATGAAAAAAAATAAATAACTTTGATGAATTGCACTAAGGATCCTTTCAGTTTTATAGATTTTATTTGCATTCCCAGTCTTCATATTATTCCTAATCCCCCCAAGTTTATTAAAATCAAACAACAACAACAACAACAACAACAACAACAACAACAACAACAACAACAACAACAACAACAACAACAACAACAACAACAACAACAACAACAACAACAACAACAACAATAATAATAATAATAATAATAATAATAAAATTAAAAAAAACTCATATTATGCATGATAAATTAGGTTTTCACAAGGAAAATGTGGAGAAGAAGGAGGAGAATGGGTAGGAGAAAGGAATAAAAAAAGGGGGAGGGGGAAGAAAAAATGAAAAAAAAAAAAAGAACCCTTTAAGTAAGGTTTAAAAAAACATTTTTTAGCACCTATTAGGAGGAAAATTTACCTTTTGAATATGAGGTCAAATTAGGTTTCAATTGAGACAAACTAAAAAAAAAGTCAAGGGTGTTATTAGAGCAATTATACATACATGAGAATAGTTAAATAAAATTTAAAATAATTTAAAAACTCTATAAACTGATTGATTAAAATAATATCTATTACCTCTAATTTGTAGACATGGCTCGTGCTTCACATGTTCTTTCTTGTTTAATTTAATGTAATTTGTGAATTTGGAACTCATAAATATTACTCACTCTGTCTTTTAATATAAGTCGGTAGAGATTTCTTGTGTTGTCTCAAATTATAAGATATTGAGTATTTTCCAAAAAAGTTTTGAACCTATCTTTATTTTTTTGTCCTTATTTATTTTATTCTCTTTCCATTCTCACTCTCTATCGTTTAAAGTTAACTTTTCCAAGAACCATTTGGTGGAAAAATTAAAACTTTACAACAAAAGCTTAAAGGTTGCAGAGAATGTTGCGTTGTTTTTTATGATAAGAATAATAAGTTTTTCAATCTCAAATATTACTACAAACAAAATTTAAATAGGGGTATTTTAGGAAGAAAAATATAAAATAATTTTATTTTAAAAAATCTTAATATGTGTAAAATTAAATCTAACGATTTATATTGAGGGAAGAGACAATATTATAATAATAAAAATTATTAAAAACTTCTGGGGGGAGATTAAAGTCAGCATTAGGGTTGTTCAAAAAAATTAAAACCCGAATAAACCCGACCGACCCAACCCAACCCAAAATTTGATTTTTTGGGTAGGGTTAAGAAAATTAGGAACCAATAATTTGGTTTGGATTTTTAAAATTATATAACCCAACCCAACCCTAACCAATATAATTAATTAAATTTATTTAATTTTTTAAAATTTATTAAAACATTAAAAAATAAAAAACAAAAAAAAAATGAATAAGACAAATCCTAAAATCTAAATACCATTTTAGATAAAATTACTTCAAGGTCACGGGTCTCTTTCTCTCATGGTCAGTCATTTCTGTTGTTCTGCTACTGCGCCACTGATCAGAGATCTCTAAATCCACCCTCTTATTGCTATGCTATGGTGCTGCCTATGTAAAGAAAGTCTCTATCAAAACTAATTCAAACCTATCTCCAAAGCTGATCAATCCTTACTTCCTATTCCTAATATATAAGAAAAATGTGTAATTGTATGAGTCATCATTTTTGTCCAAGAAATGCGTTTGATTTGTATTTTTTTGTACTCTGCATACAAATATTGTGTTTTCAAGGGTTATCAATTCAAAATGCCAAAAGGGGTGTCTCAAAAATTTTCTTGCCGAAGACTATCAAAGTAAGAAGAAGCCTTGAGATCACAGCAAGAACAACTGCTTCAAAGAACATTGAGGTTGAAAATGAATTAGTATCATTTGGATGATGGTATTCTTATTGGTATTGTTTAATGTTGTTTTTTTTATCTGTTTATGAGCTTTTACAAAGAGCTCCATTTGGTTTACAGATAATAAATAAAGAATTGAGATTAATTTGTATCATTCTTTTTTAATTGCAATATTTGACTATATTTATTTATTATAGAATTTTCAAACTCTTCATGCACCGAAGCAGTTGAGGTATTTGGATAAACAACTCCAATTGTTGGTGATTGAAATTTGCTTTTCATATCCAGGCTAATCATAATAGCCGTCTAAGCAAATGCCTACGAGAGATTTCTAGTGTTCATCATTTTTTGCTATATTTGCTAATAGACTAATTTGTTACTGTGTGTATGCACTCGTATGTTTGATACTTTTCATATTACTTTTTGTTAATATGTTTCAAATGCATATTTTATTTATAAAATTAGAAGTATATTATGTATACAACGATCAAATCAAAACAAACCAAACTGAACCAATCTAAACCGAACACAATCCAAATTAACGGTTTGAAATTTTAAATAGTTTGATTAATTTAAAATTTTAAAACCGAAATATTTGGATTGAGTTAAAAAATTAAAAAAAATCAAACCAACCCAATCCATAAATAGCCCTAGTCAACGTACTTATAGAGGAAATTCCGGATTTTTACCACCCCTGCAAAATGTTCTTTTTTGTTGTTTGGTCGTTACTCGGGTTGCTTCGGCTTTGCCATGCGGGCATTAGAATGAGGATTTTAGTTCAAATCCGAGCGAATATTACCCCCGACTAAATCGTGTGGCTCCCAATCTCCCATTCTATCTCGCGGTGTCTAGTTCTTGTGCTGTTCCCTGACCTCTCCCTCTCTTGGCCACAATTGCGATCACAAGTGCTGTACTAGCTGTTGTTTTCCTCTTTTGTTGGTTTTGTCTCCTCCTACCACCACCTTCCCCACTCAAATAACCAATTTTTCTTGTTATATAAAGAAAAATCTATTTCCTTTCTTTCCTTTCTTTGGTTTTTATACAGAACATAAAGACCAAATGGATTGACTTTCTGTTTTCTCCAAGGCCATACAGCAAAACATTATGCATCCTTCATCTGTTTCTCAAGAACCCATTAATTTTTGCAGCTTTGTATCTCAACTGGGTTCTTTTGTATTTGATCACTCAATTAAGTTAAACAACAATTTCAATTCGGAGGGTTGCCCCGCACTGTCCTGCAATAGTTTGTATTTTGATGGAATACTTAATTACGCGGCTCAAAAAGAGCCAGCAACTGTGGTGTTGAGTTTGAGCAGTAGATGTGCTGCCGTTAGGATTAGAAGAGTTTTTAGTCAGTTTAATACGTTTATTAAATTGCACTGCGAGCGAATTCCACTTAAGTTTGCTTCGGTTCGGGTTGGTCCGGGGGATAGGAATGGGCTGACAGCGGATGAGAATGGTGTTTTGGAGGGTGACGAAGTACAGACAAATGGTGTTGAATCAGAAAGTTTCAAAAAGGTTCTAATTTTGATGAGCGACACTGGTGGAGGTCACAGGGCTTCTGCTGAAGCAATTAAGGCCGCCTTTAATGAAGAATACGGGGATAATTACAAGGTCAGAATTGGACGATTGGATAAAATTCATATTTCTTTTTGGTGAATTATTGTTTGGATTAACGAGGAAAAGGAATTGGGTTATGTTTGTGGGGTTTTGTGTTTAATGAGTTTACTCTGCAGGTGTTCATTACTGATTTATGGACAGATCACACTCCATGGCCCTTTAACCAATTGCCAAGGAGTTATAATTTCTTAGTGAAACATGGTTCCTTGTGGAAAATGACATATTATGTTTCTGCTCCACGCTTGGTTCATCAATCCAATTTTGCTGCAACATCAACTTTCATTGCTCGGTGAGACTGTTGTTTAGGTTCAGTAGTTTTTTCTTATTTTAAGAGAACATTTACACGGCAGGGCTAGTTTGGTGCTGTAAGGATAATGTGTCTTTTCTCGTGATACTTTTTGAAAAGCAACAGGTTTCCTATACATAGCCTTTAGCTGCAAGAACAAAAACAAAAATTTAGTCTTGCTCTTGGAAGAGGTTTTTATTTATTTATTCATTTGATAGATGGGCTTTAGTAGTTTGAGGAATGAATTGATCAAAGAGAGGCTTAACTGCTACTTCCTTGACTTTTGCTTTTTCGAGTCAGCTTTTACCTGTTTTTAAAGTTAAATTATATATTTGATTGTGTCATGACATACATAGTTTAAAATTTTGTAGAAGTTCATTGTGATCCTTTTCCTTGTGTTCCCAGCAATTGTATCTTTATTCTTTGGGATTCTCTTGCAACTGTTTGTGACTACTTGATATTTTTGGTTTTGTATATAACTGAAAGATCTCATTCCCCATTAAATTAAGAAAGAGAGAAGAGAGGAAAGAATTTTATTTTAGAATGCACTAATTCTTTCCAAAATTTAACTTAAATAATTATTTTTTCTCTAAGCAATCTATAAACCCTATCCTAATTCCGTTCTCCTTGTTTGCTCCAGGGAGGTTGCCAAAGGTTTGATGAAATACCAGCCAGATATTATTATTAGTGTGCATCCTTTGATGCAACATGTTCCACTCCGTATTTTGAGGGGCAAGGGTCTTCTAGATAAGATTGTATTCACCACTGTGGTTACAGATTTATGCACTTGCCATCCTACCTGGTATAGCCTGCAAACACTTTTGCCAACATACTATTACATACTCGGTTTGATTGTGATATTTTTGATTGTAATTTCATCTCTAGGTTTCACAAACTTGTGACAAGGTGCTATTGCCCATCAGAAGAAGTAGCAAAACGAGCAGTAAAAGCTGGATTGAAGCCTTCTCAGATAAAGGTTTATGGACTTCCAGTTCGACCTTCTTTTGTGAAGCCTATTCGGCCAAAGGTTTGCAGCTTTTCCTGGGGCTTAAAATCGATATGTTCATCCCAGCTTTTAGCAATTAGCTGTTAAGTTTGTTCTGACTACAAAATCATATGCCATATCTTGCTGCATCAAATGATTTAAAATGATATTTTTATTGTTTTGTTCTGTCTTTTGGACACATGATGTGTAACACTAGTTTATGAATGTAAGTTACATGATTTGTCTATTTCCCTACAAATTTATATTCCTTTTTTTTTTG
The DNA here is from genome assembly GCA_026120185.1 of Voacanga thouarsii. Taxonomy (NCBI): domain Eukaryota; kingdom Viridiplantae; phylum Streptophyta; class Magnoliopsida; order Gentianales; family Apocynaceae; genus Voacanga; species Voacanga thouarsii. The sequence goes on from JANUWF010001942.1 coordinate 3,717,954, forward strand.
CATCAAATGATTTTCAATGTGAATGGTTTTTATTTTGTTCAATCATTTGATAGAATATGTGTAAAAGGAGTTTATGAATGTAAATTAGATGAAGCCAAAAGTAGGAAATTATGACATTTAAGATGGAATGTGAGAAGAAAAAGCCCAAATTCAATAGAAGTCAAAGGATGGATTGGCTCATTGATGGGGGAACCAGTGAAAACCACTGTATAGGGGCTGATTGTGACTTTGGGTTAGTAAAGACCACTATGCCAGAAGCAATTTTCAGTAGTGTAAACTATGCTGGAAACTAGATTTCAGATCAACTTTAACTTGAGTCCAAATCTATTTAGAATTTCTGTTCTTGATGAAAGTAAACTTATTACTAAATCCCAAGCTAACAAGGGAACAAAAGCATATGACATTCATCCTAATACTCCCTCTGGTTTTTTTACGTTTGAGGTTTTAGCACATGGATTAAGGAAGTTCTTAAATCTATGTAGTTTTGAGGGGAAAAGACAAAATTAACCTTTTTCTTAATGACAAGGTTTAGTGGAGTAAAATGTTAAGGATAGAATTGGAGCAAAAATAGTAAATACCTTCTTAATATTCTAACATGACATATAATTGTAACCAAGAAATGACTTCTAAAATGACTTTAAGAAAAAATAAAAAATAAAAAATCAGGAGGGAGTATAACTTTTCAAGGTAAATAGGATATGCCCTATGCAGCATCAGTTGCCACTTTATCCTGCATGCCTGAGAGTTTGCATGTTCTGAGATTTTAACTCTCACCGGTAGCTGCAGGGGTGTTTGAATACTGTGGAAAACAAAAGATCTGTTGAAAAATCCTATTTCTGGATAAAAGTGTTTTAACCTGGAATGCTTAGCTGTACTTTGCACTACCTTAGCTACATTATTAATAGAACTATTTTGCTACTAAACAAATGGATATGCTAGGGTCTAATGCACGTATTTGAAAATGAAATTCTTGGATATTTAGCATTTATTTGCATACAAAAAGAAAAATGAATGCAAGCCCACTCAAAAATGTCTCATCATTGACAAATTGTGGTTTGTTTAGAGATTCCTGGTGATGGAGAACACGAAAGGGTCCATGAATTGGAAAGTTCTTACTCTAAGTAATGATTCTATAATTTAGCTTTAGTCTTGGAAATTCTAGTTCATGAGTCAATAACTACAAATATTTTTTTATTGAATCTTCAGAGGTCAAGGGTATTTCAATAATCCCCATATTTAGTCTAATTCTCGAAGTGTTTAATTATTGTTTATAAGAATTCTACATTGTGTGTTGTTATAGTTGTTTTGAGATTCTATGTTAATTTATTGTTTTAGGTTATTATGTCCTTTCAAGAGTCTAATACTAGTTAGATAGGATTTGGTCTTTGAGACTGTGTATGGTTGAGTTAATCTATTGAATTATGTATTACATTTTTATTCAATCAATAGAGAATCTATACAATGTTCTCTTGTGTCCTGGTTGTGTAATGCAATCAACCCTAAGGTGTGAGTTTTAGGACTTATCCCTCTCGTGGTGTGACGCTAAGAGATCTCTATATTATTCTCTTTATTTTACTTTGTTGTTATCTAGTCATACTTATAACCTACCTTCCACATTAGAATCCTATTTGGCTCTTTGTTTTGCTCTATTAGGCAGGTTTTCCTTGCAGTTTAATCGCTACTTTTAACCTAGTTTTTTCTACTTAAACTTAGCAGAATCTAGTGTATACTCATGGGGCGGCTTGGGTGAGTTTATCCTGCATGACCTGATTTGTTCTCTAAGCAAAGGAATAGATATGATCATTACTTTTGTTTGGGTGTGCTAAAATCATTGCCACACTTACATTTAAATGGGTTTACAGTAATGATTAAACCTGTGCATTTGAGATGATGTTTTATTCAGTGTTGTTGAATCTATGAATGAAGTTCCTGTATGTTTTCAATTGACTTTTCTCTGGAAAAATAGGAAAAGAAAGTTTTCCTTAAGTTGTAATTTACCCAAATTAGTGTACTCCTTATTCTGGGAAAAAACAAGAGCAGTTTAAATTTGTGTAATGTTCTTTAGCATCAGTTCTAAAGTTATTTCCCTGTTTGATAATTACATTTCTTTCAAATTGCACATCCATTCAAGAATAATTTAACTTAAAGTATTTTATTATAATCGTTTGATGCATTCCTGTTCTGCTGGAAACTTTGTTGTATGGCCACCTTAATAAAAACTTAGAAATAGGTAACTCTATCATTCTGATCGTTTATGGATTTCATGTTTGCTCTATTTCTGATTTTTAGTTTCTTCTTTACTTTAACACACCACAGCTAAGTCATTATTCTGTTTTTTGACCAGTTAGTAGTTGGAAGAAAAACAAATTTAATGCTACAATACCAGGTCTGAATTGTTTTGATTTTTACACATATTATCAAAGAAGTTGGTTATTTGAAATAAATGAGAAATGAAAGGAGCATATGATAAGCTAGAAGAACACTCAAACTTCTATGTCTTCTTTCCAAGTAACCAACTGATATGAGCTAGGGGGTGAATTTTTCTTGGTAATGTAGGTGGCTAAGAGTCATAAAAACCCAGCACATTCATTGGCACCCAAACAGTGAAAATTTAGAGAATAAAAGAAGAAAGGAAGAAGGAAACAACTACCTTTTTCCACAATCTAATAATCCCTAAAGAACTAAACTTCAAGGACCCTTAGATTACTAGATAAGATCTACTATAGATTTAACCCAATACCGTTGAAACAACAAAGGAATTCAAGAATAAGAAGCTAGAATACTATAGGCACCCAAATAGGATTTCTAGGAAAACCTTAGAGGAACAAAGCATCTAAGACCCAACTAGACAACCTAATTCAGATTATCCTTCAAATTTAGAGACTCTACAAAAGGAGGACTAAGCCCTTAGCAAGGTGTTGTAAGTGGTACAAACAAGGAGGAAATCCTCTCAAGTTTTCTCTTCATAAAATGTAATTATGTCAACTGATTGTCTTGCAATGTCAGCATGGAGAATATTTACACATTATAAGCCATAAGGCCAATAATGTGGCTTAACCATGTGCAAAAGAGGCCAAAATACAAGTTTTGTGGTCTTAAACAACTATACACTTTGTGGGAAATGAAAATACATCCGGAATAGTTCAAAAGAACTTAAAATAATAAAGTCCCCGTTGTGGCACAGCCATGTGTAGATCTCGCACGGCCGTGCATCTTGCATTGTGCATCATGCCCGTGCAACATTTTTGTTCAACTACTAGGAGCTTCCTGCTTTCTGCAAAACGCATGGCCAAATGCACGTGTGTGCATCAGGTAGTGCACAATTCGTGAAGGCTGTGCAGCTCGCACGGCCAGATGCATGGTCGTGCATCAGGCCGTGCATCCCCTGTTTCAACTTCTATAACTTATTCAAATGCACTTTCTTGATTCTCTTTGGTCTTTACTTGATAACCTTCTTCAATTGTCACCAAATTGAACTCTTTCAAGTCCTCAAATGTCTTCCAAGGCTCCTTCTTCTCCAAGTATGGCATCATGAATGCTTGCATGCTTCCTTGTATCCTCTTGGTTCTCGATCTCATCATCGGTCTTTGCAAAGTTGTTCCCCCTTCTTGAGATTGAACTTTTTGGTGAACTTGATTCCTATCATCTCCCCCTTCTTGAAGTTGATTCTTCTACGAATCTTCACCTACATAAAAAAGAGAAAGGTCACTAATGTTAAAGGAGGCACTCACATTATACTCACTGGGTAGGTCAATTTTGTATGCACTTTCTCTAACTTTTTCAAGAACTTGGAAAGGGCCATCTCCGTTTAGGTGATGCAAAACACAAAAGGATGCAAGAATTGGAAAGTTCCAAGTCAAGCAATGATTCTACAATCCAGCTTTAATATTGGAAATCTTAACTTATGAGTCATATCTAGGAATATTTAGTTTAATTAAGTTTATGAGTCTTTTAGAGATCTAAGGTGTTTAAGTAATTTTATAGTTTGTAACATTTTCCTAAGAGTTTTAAATTTCTATCCTAGTTAGGATTCTTAAGTTGATTGGTTAAGAAGCCTATTGTCATAGTTATATTTTTTAGAAACTTAAGAGTCTTAGTCCTATTTGGCTTAGGATTTTGGGTCTATAAGTAGAGAAGTTCTCTATTACTAATGTATGCCAATGCTTTCACTATTCAATTGATAAGAGTCTACAGATTGTTCTCTGTATTCTGGTTGTGTGATGCAATCAAAGCCTAAGGTGCGATGCCTTAAGGTCCTAGGTGTGACTCCTAGGGTTTATCCTTCCCTCTTGGTGTGATGCTAAGAGTTTTCTTCCTTATTCTCTTATTTTTATTCTTTATTTGCACAATTAGACAGATTTCCTGTATTTAATTGATATTTTTTGCCTAGTTTTCCTACATAAGCCTTAACCGATCCTAAGGCATACTTGTGGGGCAGCTTTAACAAGTTTGTCCTGCATCATTAGGTCTAGCTTGGACTTCCTTTAAGTTGGAAACCTCTCTTTGCGAAGTGCACCCACACCCAATCTCCGGGCTTGAAGGAGACATTTTTTCTTCCTTGGTTGCGTTTGAAGGCTATCTTTTCATTCTTGTTCTCAATGTTGGCCTTCTCCTTCTCATGGAGGGTCTTCACCAATTCCACCTTCTTCGCTCTATTACGGCTCAACCTCTCACCTATAGGTAAAGGGAACCAAGTCCAAAGGAGTTAGAGGGTTAAACCTATATACAATTTCAAATGAAGAATAGGATAGCGGCAGAGTAAATGGATCGATTATTTGCAAACTCTATGTGTGGCAAACACTCTTCTCAATTCTTCAAGTTCTTCTTGATGAGGGGTCCTCAAGGGTTGTGTGAGTATCCGGTTGACTACTTTTGTTTACCCATCCGTTTGAGAGTGGCAAGCCCTAGAAAACAATAGGTTAATGCCAAGTTTGTTCCATAAAACTCTCCAAAAATGATTAAGGAACTTGGTATCCCTATCTGACATAATAGTCCTTGGGATTCCATGCATCCTCACAACTTCCTTGAAGAACAAATTTGCAATATGGGAAACATCATTAGTCTTGGATCAAGCCACAGAATGAGCCATTTTTGAGAACCAATCAACAATTACAAATATCGAATCCTTTCCCTCCTTAGTCCTAGGCAAACCTAAAATAAAATCCATTAAAATATCAACTTATGGTGCATTTGGGGTGGGCAAAGGAGTGTACAAGCCATGAGGAACTGATCTAGACTTTGTTTTCCTGGAAGTTATGCATTGAGCACAATGTCTTTCCACATCCCTCCTCATTTTAGGCCAGAAGAAATGCTCTTTAAGGATGCTTAATGTCTTTGACACCAAAATGACTCATTAATCCACCACTATGTGCTTCCTTAACTAACAATTCCTTAATAGACCCTTTTGGCACACAAAGCTTTGTTTCTCTAAACAAGAAACCTTTATGTCTATAGAACTTGGCAATGGCACATTTCTCACAAGCATGATAAACATCCCTAAACTCCTCATCATTAGCGTACAATTCTTTCACAAATTCAAAACTAAGGAGTTTAGCATCCAAAGAATTTAAAAGCGTATACCTTCGTGGTAAAGCATCCACAACAACATTTTCTTTATCCTTCTTGTATTGGATGATATAAGGGAATGCTCTTATGAACCATCCACCTTGCATGCCTCTTGTTCAAGTTTTGTTGGCTTTTGAGATGTTTAAGAGTCTTATGGTCGGTATAGATTACAAACTTTTTTGGTAAAAGGCAATGTTGCCAATGTTCTAATGTCCTAGCCAAAGCACAGAGTTCTTTGTCATATGTGGAGTAGTTGAGGGATGCTCCGGATAATTTTTGACTAAAGTAGGCAATGGGTCAAAACCGCACCTATCCCTACTCCACTTACATCAAACTCTATCTCAAATACCTTGTCAAATTTAGTTAAGATGAGGCTTAGAGCTTGGCTCAATTTTTTCTTGAGAGTTTGGAATGCTTTTTCTTAGGCTTCCTCTCACCTAAATCCCTTCTTTTTCTTCACCACTTCGGTTAGAGGAGCCGTTATGGTACTAAAATTCTTGATAAACCTCCTATAAAAGCTAGCTAGCGCATGAAAATTACGAACTCAGGTCATAGTGGTAGGAGTGGGCCAATCTTGGATGGTTTTGACTTTTCCCTCATCATCCTCAATTCCCTTGGTATTCACCACATAACCAAGAAATGTAATCCTTCCAAACAAAATGAACACTTATCAAAATTAGCATACAACCTCTCCTTTCAAAGGGCAACAAACACAAATTCAAGGTGATTCAAATGATCCACATAAGACTTACTATAGATCAATATATCATCAAAGTATACTACAACAAATTTCCTAATGAATTCTCTTAGAACATGATGCATTAAACCCATAAAAGTGCTAGGAGCATTGGAAAGCTTAAAAGGCATAACAAGCCATTCATACAAACTTGGCTTAATTTTAAAGGCCGTTTTCTATTAATCCCTTCTCTAATCCTAATTTGGTGATACTTGGACTTTAAGTTAATTTTAGAGAAAACACATGCACCATATAACTTATCAAGTAAATCATCTAGCCTAGAAATGGGATAACAATACTTTACTGTGATGTTATTGATGGCATGACAATTGACACATTTGCCATGTTCCCTCCTTATTGGGCACTAGAAGAACCGGGACTGTGCATGGGCTTAGGCTCTCTCTCACATGTCCGTTCCCAAGCAACTCTTCGACTTGTCTTTGAAGTTCTTTAGCCTCCACCGGGTTGCTCCTATAAGCCGGCCTATTGGGGATGAACATAAAATCTATGTGATGCTCTATGCCTCTTATGGGTGGTAGTCTTTCGGGCACCTCTTTTGGGAAAACATCTTTAAATTCTTAGAGAATGGCTGCAATTTCATTAGGCTAAGAAAATGTAGAATCGTTGGTAGAAACATAAGAACCATTGTAAATAAGAAGGATAATTAGTTCTTTAGCTTCTATGGCCTCTATGACCTCACTTCCCTTTGCAAAATAGTGTACTCTTTTCTTACATCCACTCTCTTGTTTTTGCTCATTCTTATCCTTTATGGTCAATGACATTTGTTTTTCCATCCTCTCCCTCCGCTCTTTTTCTTTCCTCTCTTGCTCCTTCCTCTCAAGTTCTTGTTTTTGTTTGGCATCTCATGCCCTCTTTTTCTTCTCTCTTTCTTTCATGATTCTTTAATCCTTGTTCACCTCACTTGGTGGCATAGGAAGAAGAGTAAATTTGGTTCCTTCCTTGAGGATGGAGTAAATGTTCCTTGTCCCATCATGCTTCACACTCCGTCATATTGCCAATGTCTCCCTAAAAGCAAGTGGCCCGCTTGCATTAGAGCCACATAAAGTTTATAATGAGCTGTTTATATTCAAACTGTCTAAGAAACAAATATGGTAACTACTCTAATAAATTGATTACAAAATCTCCTAATCAATTCGCTAATTATTGCTCACAAGATTTCCTAATAACTGATTATAAAATCCCCTATAAGGGTCAAACTTCCCTAATTTAGTCTAATTATAGTGTTATAATATTTACAATATTACTTTCCTAAAATACCCCTATTAGCCATATTTTTCCACTCTCCCTCAAGTTGGTGAATAGATATTCTCCATTCCCAGTTTGGATACAATACTTTCAAACATTGGACCACTTAACCCTTTGGTTAACACATCAACAAGCTGATCATTTGTAGACACATAAGGTGTGCAGATCAATCCACTCTCCAATTTCTCCTTGATAAAATGTCTGTCAATTTTGATATGCTTTTTTTGATCATGCGGCACAGGATTGTGAGCTATGCTAATTGGAGACTTATTATCACAGTAAAACTTCATCGGATCTTCCAACTTGATCCTTGTGTCTTCTAGAATGATCTTTAACCAAAGTAACTCACATTCTCTTTGAGGCATCGCTCGAAACTCAGCCTCTGCACTAGACCATGTTACCACATTTTGTTTTTTACCTCTCCATGTCACAAGATTTCCACCAAGGAACGTACAATATCCGGTGTTCGATCTTCTATCAACTAATAACCTAGCATAATCAGCATCTGTATAGGTTTCAAGCATTAGACCCCCACTTCTCCTAAAGAGAATTCCTCTTCCTAGTGTACCTTTAAGATATTGCAACACTCTATGTGCTGCTCGAAGATGACCTCTAATATATTGCAACACTCTATGTGCTACTCGAAGACGAACCTCTTTTGGACTTTACATGAATTGACTAATTACACTCACGGCGTAAGCTATATCTGGTCGTCTATGGAATAAGTAAATGAGCTTTCCTACCAAGCATTGATATATCCCTTTGTCCACTATAACATCTTCCTCTGCTATTCCAAGCTTTATATTCGGATCTATTGGAGTACTCATCGGTTTGCATGCTATTTTCCCTGTCTCTTTGAGTAGATCAGTTACATATTTCTGTTGAGAGAGAAAAATACCCTTCTCTGAATGTGCCACTTCAATTCTGAGAAAGTACTTTAAGCTTCCCAAGTGTCTTAATCTCGAATTCTTTTGCTAAGCACTCACTCAAAGAATGTCTCTCCTCATCATCACTTCCGGTAACAATTATGTCACCAACATAAACTAAGAGAACTATAACTCCCCCTGAAGACGAGTGCTTGATGAACAAAGTATGATCTTCTTGACTTTGCTTGTATTCTAATATCACCATAACCTTAGCAAACCTGCCGAACCATGCTCGAGGAGATTGTTTAAGCCCATACAATGCCTTCTTTAACCTACAGACTCTATGATCAGTAACTCATTTTTCATAATTAGGTGGTATCTTCGTATATACCTCTTTCTGGAGATCTCTATGCAAGAAAGTATTTTCAACATCAAATTACTGTAAATCTCATCCAAAGTTGGCTACGAAAGACAATAGGACTCTAACAGTATTTAACTTTGCAATGGGGGCAAAAGTCTTTAGATAGTCCACTACATATGTCTGAGTATAACTCTTGGCAACCAGCCTTTCCTTGAACCTTTTCTAGTGAATCATCAGCTTTATATTTCAGTGTGTGCAACCTATTTACACCCCACTGGTTTCTTCCCTACTGGTAACTCCACAAGCTCCCATGTTTTGTTCTTTTCCAGGGCCTCCATTTCTATATTTATAGCTTGTTTTCATTTTTCATTAGACAAAGTTTCGGATAGATTGGAAGGAATGACAATGGTTTCTAGGTTATTGAGGAAGGCTCTGTGTGATGGAGAAAAATGCTGAAAGGACATGAAGTGTGTAAGGGGATATAAAGGTCTTTTAGTGCACTCTCTCATACTCAAAGCAATGGGGCAAGTCTATATTACTACTACCCCCACGGATCTCACAGGCTACCTCTGGTTCTGTTTCAATTTGTAATGTGGGTTCAGAAGTCATTATTTGATCAGACTCTTGGACTTGCGTAGGGTTGGGGCAGCCGTTTTCTTTCTTGCATACATCTTGCCTTTGCCATAGCTAGCATCCTTGTGAACAGACTCAGTGTTAGATTGAGCAAATAAAGTTTCACAGGAGATTGTGACAGACTCAGATAGCTCAGAGTGAACTGGGGCATGATTACTAGTGGATGAGAAAATAGGATGATTTGACGCTGAAAGATCCAACAGCAAGTCAAAATCCAAACTCCCATTTTCTCTCACTAACTTCTCTCTCTGAGGATAAAGGGGTTTGGAAAGTAAGATTCACGTTCATTGAAGGTAACATCCATAGAAACAAAGAATTTGCGAGAGGGTAAATGATAACAGTTGTATCTTTTCTGGGTTGGCGAATATCCTATAAATACACATTTTATAGTTCTTGGATCCAGTTTTCTTCGGTTGTGACTGTGAACATGTACAAAGAGTGTACATCCAAACACTTTAGGAACAAGATTATTTGTTGTGTGGAAGTTAGGATAGAAGGTGGACAACAAGTCCATTGGACTCTGAAACCCTAGGACTCTAGATGTCAATCGGTTTATGAGATGTGTTGCTGTAAGAACAGACTCCTCCCAAAAGGTTTTAGTTACATGATGTTCAAGTAACAATGCTTGGGTTTTTTCAAGGAGGTCACCATTTTTTCTCTTCGCAACTCCATTTTGCTGTCTGGTGTTCGCACAAGATGACTCATGTATTGTCCCTTCCTTTTGAAAATATGGACTTAGAAATTGATTGAAATAGTCCCCTGCATTGTCAAACCTAACTCTCTTGATGGTCACTCTAAATTGATTTTTAATCATGAAGCAGAAATTTGATAAAACAGTACTGACATCAGATTTTTGTTTAAGAAGAAAGACCCAGCAAACTCAAATATAGTCATCAATAAAGAAAACAAACCAGCATGCCCTAGAGATATTAGCAATAGGAGATGGACCACAAACATCACTATGGATTAAATGAAAAGGAATGAAACTTCTTTTATTGCTCACTGAAAAGGGTACACGTTTGTGTTTGGCAAGTTCACATTTTTCATAATGAAAAGACTATACATCTAAACGTTTAAACAAAGATGGAAACAAGAGTTTTATGAATCGAAATGATGGATGTCCAAGTCGGCTATGATAGAGCCAATTTTCTCTTTATTGGCTGACAAAGATTCGGAAACAAATGACACTGACTGTTTATCTTTGGTGATGGTTGGTTGACTTGTTTTAAGGAAGTAGAGGCCACCCCGTTCTCTAGCATGTCCAATCATTTTCCCCGAATCATTTTTTTGAAATACACAACGATTATGATGAAAAACTACAATATAAGTCATGGGCAAGTTTTTGGATGGATATCAGATTAGTAGTTAGCTTAGGGATATGGAGAACATTCTGTAAGGTTAATAATAGGTTAATTTGGACACTTCCAGTTCCTGCCACCCTGGCTAAAGAACCATCTGCAGTGGCTATTTTTCTACTGTTTGGACATGAGGAATAGGTGGTAAAGACATTTGCTGAGTGGGTCATATAGTCGGTAGCTCCTGAATCCATGATCCAAGAGGTGGCAAAAGTTACATCCGAAACATTTAATCCAATAGAAAGCGGAAACTCACCTGAACATGCCACAGAACAAGTACCTGAGGGCTTTTCTAGACTGCTAATGAGAGCTTTCACCCTTTCCAATTCATCTTGGTTAAGACTAGCTATTTTCAATTTTGGTGGCTCATCAATTTGGCTACCAACTGCATTGGCTTGTCTGCTTCTGGATTGTCCCCCATTCTGTTCCCATTCTCGGCTGGGTGGCTTCCCATGAAGCTTCCAACATTTTGCTCTTACAACATGTGTTTGGGAGGTTGACATGATGAAGGAAAGATATTTGTAGCAATTAAGACTACCTGAACAGGAAGTGGAGAAGGAAAAATAAAGAGAAAATGACAGCAATGAAGGTTGCTCGAAAGAGAAGACTGCAACAATGAAGGCTGCTTGAAAGCAAAGAGAAAATAAAAGCAATGAAGGCTGCTTGAAGAGGAAGAAGAATCCTAGAAAGCCTAGGGCTCTGATACCATGTAAGAAACTGGGAGAGAATAATCTCTTTTCATTATATCTTAAAGTTTACAATGAGCTGTTTATATACAAACTGCAAATATGGCAACTATCCTAATAAATTGATTACAAAATCTCCTAATTATTGCTCGCAAGATCTCCTAATCACTGATTACAAAATTCCCTAATTTAATGGTCGAACTTCCCTAATTTAGTTTAATTCTAGTGTTATAATATTTATAACATTACTTTCCCAAAATACACATATTAGCCATATTTTTCCACATATTGCACATCATCCTTGTATTTCCCCATCTCAAAGGATACTAGTACTTATTTGTTAACCTTCAATTCCCCACTATCATCCAACCATTGCAATTTATAGGGTTTTGAGCATTTAATCCAATTCATGCACAATTCATCAACCAAGCTTGCACTAATCACATTTGTGCAACTCCCACTATCAACAATGATGCTACAAGGTGTATCGTTGATTAGGCACCTTGTGTAAAATATGTTCTCTCTTTGTTGATGGTATTGGTCCTCAAAGGCTTGAGAATTCAAGGATCTTCTTGTAACCCTAACTAAGGCATATTCTTGACCAAAAACCTCTCCATCATCACTTTCTTCATTTTCATTCCCTTCTTGATCTTCATTGTGCCTTTCTTCCTTATTCTTTTCTTCGTTGGAAACTTCACCATATTCATTAGTGTACATGTTCCTCTTATTGGGGCACTCATGAGAGGTGTGTCTATATCCAAGACACTTAAAGCATTTGATATCTCTATTCTGTTGTGGTTTTCTATGGCCTTCGCAGGTCTTTGTTCCAACCTTCCTTAGGCTTCTAATCTTCCCTCAGTTTCCATTCTTCCCTTGGCTTATTGTAATTTCTTTGGAAAGGTTTAGGAGCACCATCTTTCTTGGTGGGCATCTTACTAGAGGTGTTTGGATTAGGTGGTGTTGCCTTGACAAAGGCCTTCCTTTAGTTGCCTCTCAATCTTCATAGCCACATGGACCATTTCGTCCAAACTCTCATAAGAGTGAAATTCCATACATTAGCTATCTCTCTATTCTATCTTCCCAAAAACTTTGCCTTTGTTGCCCTAGGATCCTTATTGACATTACCCCTCACCATCATTACTTCCATCTCCTTTGTTTGAAAGATTGGAGTCATTGGTGGAGGTCATTGTAATAATGATGAGGTACAAATCTTGTTCTTATCATGTCCTTCAACAAGTTCCAATTTGCACCCCCCCCCCCCCACATTTGCCTCCTTTGAGAATTAACTTGCTCCCACCATACCAACGCATATTTGGAAAATCCCAAAATAGCAAACCTTACCTTGGTCCTTTCACTATAGGTATGACACTCAAAGAATATTTTCATCTTGCTTTCCCATCCCATTTAAAATAGGATTCGGGGTCACTCTTCCCAAAAAATGTAGGTACTTTCATCTTAATGTGGTTCAACTCTCTCCTTTTCATTTTCCTCTCTTCTACCTCCTTTATTTCCCAATTCTCTATATTGTTCCCCATAGTCCTCTCCATGCTTCCCTTCATACCAATCGCCAACTCCGTCAAACTCTCTCTCTAGCCCTCTTAGATTGCTTCCTCCATTCCTTCTTTACTGCCTACAACGTCCTCCTCTCATGCCTTGTCTCCCTCCTTTCATAGGAGCTTGTTGGAACCATCCAAGGGAGTGCTCATCCCATTCTTCACCATGTTGTGCATGCAATGGAGGTGTATAGTTAGCTTCATCCCCCATTCTAGGACTTTCTTATAGCCCTTGTCCCCTTCTTTGTGCAACCGTAGAAGCTTGACCTTAATTGGTTTGTAACTTCATAAAGTCTCTTCGCAATGCTTGGAGGTCTCTCCCTTGTTCCTCTAGCTTAGTTAGGATGGTTGCTAACATATTTTTTTGTTCTCCTTGAGACATCGTTGGAGGACTATACAAGAGTATTAACCCGCAACAATTGGTTGGATCCTCACTTACACTCCCTTTCGTGTTTACTCTCAAGAGGTAGTCACGTTACTCTCCTTTGGCTCTTTTGATAATAATCTCACCCTCTTGCCTTTTTCCAAACAATCTAGGCCTTCTTGTTCAATCCCAATCCTCCCCAATAGCTAAAGGGTCAGTCCAACTAAAGGGTCTAACTAAAATCAAAAGATTTGCCAATTAGGGGGTCTTAGGTAAACTTTAACAAACACTTGTTGGGCACCTTAAATACAAGCAAGTTTCAAGGAAAGGAAAGACACAACAACACACAGACAAGTAGTAGAAGTATATAAGGATGCAATTCAAACAAGAAACGATTAAGAATAGCAAGAAACAAAGAGGCAATATCAACTAGTACATAGCATGGGGAGAACAAGATCATCTCAAGAAAACAATAGTAAAGATGATTTCAATGAGTACGGAATTCAGCAATGAAGTGAAAAACCAAGTCCCAATATCCCAAGGAATGCAAACAAGGAGTCATAGCTCTTTGTTTTAGCCACTAGCATGCTCATAGGACATTTATCAAACACCTTGGTGGCAAACTCGTCACTCAAGATATAGCAGAATTTTTTCACTCATACAGGCTCAATTTTACCACAAACACAAAATAAATTAGTTCCCAAGAAATATACCAACATCAAGGAGCAATTCCCACATAAGAAACACAAGAGAAATGAAAGATTTCTCGACCTTTTTGAGCCATCTTTTTCAATTACGGGATTGCTCCATAGGGCTCCCCCCCCCCCCCCCCTCTCTCCTTGTTTTTAAGGTTTGATTGGAATCAAGGCTTTCCTTACTCTGATACCAACTTTGATATGAGCTGGGGGTGAATTTTTCTTGGTAATATAGGTAGCTAAGAGTCATAAAAACCTAGCACATTCATTGGGACCTAAACAGTGAAAATTTAGAAAATAAAAGAAGAAAGGAAAAAAGAAAGAGCTACCTTTTTCCACAATCTAATTACCCCTAAAGAACTAAGCTTCAAGGACCCTTAGATTGGTAGATAAGATCTACTATAGATTCAACCTAATACCCTTGAAACAACAAAGGAATTCAAGAATAAGAAGCTAGAATACTATAGGTACCCAAATAGGATTTATAGGAAAACCTTATAGGAACAAAGCATCTAAGACCCAACTAGACAACCTAATTTAGATTATCCTTCAAATTTAGAGTCTCTACAAAGGGAGGACTAAGCCCTTAGCAAGATCTTGTAAGTGGGAAGAACAGGAGGAAATCCTCTCGAGTTTTCTCTTCATAAAATGTAATTATATCAAATGATTGTCTTGCAATGTCAACATAGACAGTATTTATACATCACAAGCCCTAAGGCTAATAATGTGGCTAAACCTTGTTCAAAAGAGGCCTAAAAACAAGTTTTGTGGCCTGAAACAACTAGACACTTTGTGGGAAATGAATGTACATCCAGAATTGTTCAAAAGAACTTAAAACCGTAAAGTCCCGCTGGCACGCCATGCGTGGAGCTTGCATGGCCGTGCCGGAGTTGAGCATGGCCTGTTGCACGGTCGTGCATCGTGCCCGTGCAATGTTACAGCTCAATTGTAACACCCCACACCCTAAGTACCTAGATAAGGTAGGATGTCGCCCTGTCCAAAGGACCAGGGGTCTTTATAACGAGGTACAAAATAAAAAAACTGCTAAATAAAATTAAAGGAATAATTTCCTTACATCTGGAAGCAAAACTTATACAAGTTTGGAAAATCAAACTAACAAACGTCTCTTGACATAAATTCATAATATAACTAAATAAATAAGCTGGAGTTCATCTCCTAATGCTTCACCCTGCTCAATATAAGCAATCCCCTGAAATTATGATATAAAAGGTGTGAGATTGACATCTCAGTAAGTCCCGTGTGTGCAAGTATCAATTAAAACCATTTCGTGTATGCAAGTTTATTCAAATCACAAAATCGTGTTTGCAAGTCAATCTCATCAATAACAGTTATACAAAGGAGCCTTGCTCAATAAATCCAAAACAGTTCACAATAAATCACCGTTTGATCACATTCATAATTCATTAAGTAGGGATTAGCAAATGATTCAACAATATAGTAACACAATCCATATCATGGTTACCACTATGATAGCTTCCCAATGTATTCTTTCAACAATGGGCAGTGGAGGATCCACCCACTAGGTGAGATACTCCTCCATCTCTACACCCAACGTTCCGGTTGTCCAATCCGGATCAACAATGTCCACCTGGACCAATATCCTAGCGCGGACGGCCTGACTAAGTAGTATTGTCGCCTCTCCAAGTTGAGTTTATCTTCTGGAGGTGGCCTCCTGCTAGAAGACTCACTCTTGCTCTTCGAAACTAGTACTACTAGCCTACCCTCGCTAAGTACTCAACGCTCCCCGGTTAGGGGCAGAATCATTTTCCTTTTTCCGAAAGTTTTTAATTAATTTGATTGCAAAACGTGGTTTTTTGTAATAGTGTTTTCAAATCATTTGACAATGGTTTAAGAAATCATTTTTGAAGTTGAACAATTAAAATTTAGCAAATTCGTTTTGAAAATAAAACATCCACGTTTCCAATCTAAGTCTCACAACAATCCAGTATAACTCATTATTTTCAGTCAAGCCTCAATCCTTGTGTCAAAATATCATATTGATATCAATTCCAAATAACATTGTAAAACTTGCTTGCAAACATGTAACATTTATCAAAACGGTTATGCAGGGACTTACTTGGATAAATTACAGCCAAATCCAACTCAATCGATTTCTCTAATTCCCACTCCTTCCTTATCTAGAGCAAATAACCCCGCAATTAGATCGTTCCATCCATTATTTCATACAACATGACTCTCTATAATTTCATTATTTACCTATTTCATCCATTGTATTTAATTCACTAAATCAAATGTGTAACTTTCCTTTACTATTCTATTGATCATAACCATGCATTGATCTAGATTGATTCATCACATGAGAATTTCCATATTAAACTAACATAAAATCATCATAAATAGCCCCATAAACATTAAAAGATCTC
The DNA here is from genome assembly GCA_026120185.1 of Voacanga thouarsii. NCBI lineage: Eukaryota > Viridiplantae > Streptophyta > Magnoliopsida > Gentianales > Apocynaceae > Voacanga > Voacanga thouarsii. The sequence continues at coordinate 3,734,439 of JANUWF010001942.1, forward strand.
ATCTTTGCCTATTTAGCATGGATCTAGATTCATTATGACAAGATACATCAATGTCCTATCTCATACATGCTTTGTCTATGGCTTTCATCAATATATTCATCAATCTAATTTACTCATGCTTTCATACTAGACTCCATAAGCATCCTTAAGCCAATATTTTGAAGTTTAAGACCATTTAAATCAGTAAAGATAGGATCTTGATTACCTCTCAGCGATTTAGACTTAAAACACGGCAACTCCTTGTTGACTAGCTTGAGTTTGATCGATAGTTGAAGAGTTTGGATCGCTTAGATGACCTTGATCAAAACCCACCAAAGAATGGGTAAAATCAGCCGTTATGGATGTGATTTAAGGAAGAGAAAAGGAAAAGAATAGAGTAGGGGTTGAATAGAAGAGTTGAAGATCAATTACCTTGTAGTGAGTCTCGGTTTTGGTTTTGTTTTTGGAGAGAGCTGTCCGAAGTTGTGGGTAGGGTTTCAGCTGTCTGTTTCGTGTATTTGGAGGGGCTGAGAAGGTGAGAATTTCGTGGTTGGCTGTATAGAAAAGTCTAGGGTTTTAGGTTTAGGTGTTTGAAGGAGTTTTGGTCTTGCTATGGTTTCCTGATCATAAGAGAAAATTGTTCAGCTTTGGTGTTCTCTATGGCTGCCGAAATTTTGGAAGGGGATTAGGGTTGATTGCTGCTGTGTTTGTGAAGCTGAGGGTGGCCGAGATTCTGGACATATAGAGAGGAAAAATCTGATTGGTTTTGGGTCCTTATAATAGCGAAAATAGGAGGGGAAGAATGGGCCTTTGTGTAGCTATATTTCTGCTTGATAGCTAGGGAACTTTTGTGCAGATTTTGTGCTGGAATTTATGTGCGAATTAGGGCTGAAGGTGGCCGAAAATCTGGAGGAAACGGAGAAGAATTTCTGGTGTTTTTTTTGGTTATAACCAAATCCTAGTTGGTTAAGGCTTCCTTAGTTAACCCTAGCTAGGTTTTGGAGAGTTTTTGGTAGGTTGTTTCTCTTCATTGTGGCGGCAGTTTTGAGAGAATTTTCCAAAAAATCTTAGAAAAGAATTAGGTCATCTAATTAGGAAATAGTTTAATTAATTCCCTATATTAATTTGGGTAATAGCTATTAAATAGTTATTAGGTAAAAATTCTGGTTTCCTATTCATATCTACTGAAATTTTCCCTAAAGGCTTCGAAAATTCCTGGATTTATCCAAGAGATAAATACTTCATTTAAATTCACCACTAAGCCTTTTATTTCCATAAAAAAAATATTATTTGAAAGAAGATAAAATATGGGAATTTATTTCCTTGAAAATAATACCTATATACTTTCTTATATATATTTTTCTCTACTAATATATTATTTAGATATTGCTAAAAGAAAATCTAGATTAGTAATCTTTAAAATTCTCTAAAAGATTATATTAAGATATTAGAAACAAAAATTTAATTTGTTCTCCAATATTTTATAAAATAAATTTCAAATAAATCACTCTTCTAATTTATTTTTCTCTTCTTAGGAAATTAATGTAGTGGCGATTCTCCTAAGGATTTCGGCTAAGCTAAGGAAAAATTAGGGAATAAGGGGGAAAAAATAAGAGAATGAAAATGATTTGAAATAGCTAGGATTCAAACTCGAGCCCGTCAAGGTTTAAATGCCAAGCTTTATCCACTACGCTACTTTTTTTTTCCTAAATATTCTCCTAACAAATTCCCTTGATTTCTTCCTACTTGCTTTATCCTTTTTTCTAAAAAACTCTCCTTAATAAATGAAAACTCCAGTAATCCAACTACTTCAAGAACAAATTAATTCATGCAATCCACAACTAATATTCATGAAAAATAATTCAAATCATCAAATGTGGTATAACTCAATATGACATGCATGACTTTTCCCCACTTACTAAAGGCGGTCTAACATGGGGTATTACATGCTCTGTGGCAAGAGTTAGACCATTACAGAGTCATAAAGACAAAGTGTCCAGATGACGCTGCTGTTTTGAAGACTTTCATTGAACAGGATAGAGTCTATGATTTCCTTGTTGGGTTGAATCCAGAATTCGATCAGGTGTGTAACACCCCACTACCTACGTATCCAAGTAGGTGGGATGTCACCTCGTCCAAAGGATCAGGGGTCTTTATGATGAGGTACAAAATGAACGAAAATGACTAAATAAAATTATGCGATAATCTTATTACAACCAAAGTCAAAACTTATAGAAGTACGAGAATCTAAAACTAACAATCATCTCTCGAAAGAAATACAAAGTAGAAATAAATAAACTGAAGGTTATCTCTTATCTCTTCAACATTCTCAATAAAAGCACTCTCCTGAAAATATAATGTAAAATAGTGTGAGATTTGCATCTCAGTAAGTCCCGTGTGTGCGAATGTCGTATATAAACATTTCGTGCATGCAGATTTTATCAAAATCACAAAATCATGTTTGCAAGACTTTTCATCAATAAACAATTATTCAAAGGAGCATTGCTCATCATATCAAAAGCAGTTCTCAATAAATCTTCATTTCATCATAATCATAAGTTTACTATGTAGGGATTAGCAATGATTCAAACAATAGTATCACAATCCATTTTATGGTTACTACTATGATAGCATCCCAATGTAACCTTTTAACAATGGGCAGTGGGGGTCCTCCCACTAGTGTAAGAAACTCCATCTCTACACCCAACACTTCAATTGTTCAACCCGGATAAATAAAGTCTACATGGACCCATATGCTAGCTCGGACCGGCCTGACTAAGTAGTACTATTGCCTCTCTAGGTTGAATTCATCTTTTGGAGGTGACCTCCTGCCAGAAGACTCACTCTAACTCTTCAAGACTAGTACCGCTAGTCTACCCCTGCTGAGTACTCAACGCTCCCCATTTAGGGGCAGAATCATTTCCCTTATTTTCATAATCGTTGATTACCTTATCTTTGTAAAACGTGGCTTTTCACAATAAGTTTTTCCAAAACGTTTAGTGATGAAGAAAAGAAATCGTTTTCAATTTGAAAGTTGAGATTTGACAAACTTATTTACGGAATAAAATAACCACGTTCTCAAACTAAGTATCAAAATACCACAGTACAATTCATCATATTCAACTAACGTTCCAATCATCATAGTGACACTTTTAAATATCATTGTACAAAAATACTTGCAAACATGTAATATTTAGCAAAACAGTTATACAGGGACTTACTTGGATATTCTCAATAATCAACCAAAGCAATGCTTGATCTCTTTTTCACTTTCTTCCTTATTCTAATCAATGTTTCTATGATTAGAAACCAGATATGAATCCACTCATCTTTTCATGCATCATGAATCTCTATGATCATATTAATCATCTAATTCAGCCATGGCATCTAGGTAGAAGCTCATCGCTATAGTTTTCCCATGATCATGCATCTCATCATAGCATGCATATAATCGAATCTCATCATCAATACAAGGACCTCTAATATTTGTCTAACATAAACTTCATATAATAACCCCATATGAATAAAAAAATCTCATCTTTAACCAACCATAAGATGGATCTAGGTCCCACATAACATGATATCATAATATTTCACCCCATATTCACCTAGATCAACTATTACTCCATCAAACTCAACCATCCCATCCATTCATGTTTTTCATGCTATACTTTATACATAATAACATCACTATAAAATCAGGCTTATTCAAATCAATAGAGATTGAGTCTCAAAATACCTCTTGGATAGACAAGACAACGAAATAAAGGTGGCTCCTTGGTGATCGGTTGAGTTCACTTGAGAGGAAGAGATGATTGGGTCCCTTAATTCTTCTTGTAAAATAAGGGGGTGTAAATCAGTCCCTTTTGATCGAGATTTAGGAGAAGAAGATGAGAAGAATTGAGGTCGAGTTGATGAAGAGTTGTTTACTTTGCTTTTAGGTTTCGATTTTGGTGGTGATTGGAGTTGTGATGGCCGAAATCTTGGAGAGAAAAGGTGGCTGTATTTTTCGTGTAGAAGATAGGTTTAGGGTTTGATTGCTGGCTGTTTTGATGAAGAGTATAGGTTAGGTTTAGGTGTTTTGATGTTTGGAAGGACTACACCTTGTTTTGGACTCTTGAACAAACAAGGGAAAAATTGCAGCTTTTGCTCTTCTTGGTTTGGCTGAGACTGCAGTGAATAGAAGGAGTTTATGGCTGTGCTCTAGGGTGCTAAAGTGGCCTAGAGAATGAGAGGAAAAGGAGAAAAGTATAGGCTGATTTTTTGTTCAGCTTTGGGAAGAAATAGGGGAAGAAAACTTGGGGGTGTTGTGCTATGATTTTTGCTTAAAACCAGAGGGGAATTTGAGAGTAAGGGAAGCTAGAATTTTCGTGAGTGTGTGTGTGACTGGTTTTTGTTTAGCTTAGGAGAACTTTGAGAAATAAGAAGGAAAGGTTTACAAGAGTTGAGATTTAAACTCAAGTCACCAAGTATTAAACACCAAGCTTCAACCACTAAAACTCTAGCTTCAACCACTCCACTCAACCACAAAAACTCTTGTTTCAACCACTAAACCACAACAACTCTTATTTTAATCATTAAACCATAACAATTCTAGCTTCAACCACTCCACTCAACCACAACAACTCTTGTTTAAATATTCCTCTAACAAATTCCCTTAACTCCCACTCACTTATTCCATTTCCCTTCTAATAATACTCATCTAATAATACTCATAAAATAAAAACTTAAGTCCACCGAGAAACTAACAAATTTCCTTACTCCCACTCACTTACTCCATTTCCCTTCTAATAATACTCATATAATAATACTCATAAAACAAAAGCTCAAGTCCACCAAGAAACAAACACCAAGCCTTAACCACTAGACTACAACCACTCTTGTTTAAATAGGCCTCTAACAATTATATCAAAAGTAAATAAATTCATGAACTAACTAACTCATAGATCACATATACTCATGAAAATGGTTCAAGTTATCAAATATCATATAAAATGTTATGCCATGCATGACTTTCCTCATATAATAAAGGTAGTTTTAAATGGGGTATTACAAGGTGTGTGTTCAGATTCTTGGGAAATCAGAAGTCCCATGCTTCAATGAGGTCGTAGCTATAGTTCGAGGAGAGGAAAGCAGGCGAAGTCTAATGCTGGAGCCACAAGTTTTAATTAACTCAGCAATGTTTGCAAGTAATGAAAATAAGCTGAATATATCCACTGAAAAGAAGTTTGCTGGCGATGAATGAAAACCAGTGCTGGACATGAAGATAGGAGGCTCTAGGACTTAAGACCGAGACAAGTTATGGTAGAAGCAGGGCACACCTGTGGGCGTTGTTGGAAGCTTCATGGGAACCCACCCAGCTGAGAATGGGAACATAACGAGGGACAATCCAAAAGTGGACACACCAATGTAACAGCTAATGGCTGAGCCACCAAAGTCAGATATTGCTGGTCTCAACCAAGATGAATTGGAAAGGGTGAGAGTACTCATCAACAGTCTAGAAAAGCCCTCAAGTACTTGTTCTGTGGCATATTCAGGTAAGTTTCCACTTTCCATTGGATTAAATGTTTCGGATACAACCTTTTCCACCTCTTGGATCATTGATTCAGGAGGTACCGACCATATAACCCATTCACCAAATATCTTCACCACCTATTCCTCGTGCCCGAGCAGTAAGAAAATAGCCACTGCAGATGGTTCTTTAACCACTGTGGCAGGAATTGGAAGTGTCCAAATTAACCCATTGTTAATCTTGAAAAATATTCTCCATGTCCCTAAGCTAGCTACCAATCTGATATTCATAACAAAACTTGCCCATGACTTACAATGTATGGTGGTTTTTCATCATAATGGTTGTGTATTTCAGGACAAGAGTTCGGGGACATTGATTGGATATGCTACAGAATGGGGTGGCTTCTACTTCCTTGAAGCAAGTCAACTAACCATCCTAAAGGGTAAACAGTTAGTGTCATTTGTTTCTAAGTCTTTGTCATCCAATAAGGAGAAAATTTGGTTCCATTATTGTCGACTTAGGCATCCATCATTTCGAGTTATAAAAACTCTTGTTTCCATCTTTGTTTCAACATTTAGATATTGAGTCATTTCATTGTGAAAAATGTAAATTTGCTAAACATAAACGTGTACCCTTTCTAGTGAGCAATAATAGAAGTTCCATTCCTTTTTATTTAATCTATAGTGATGTCTAGGGTCCATCTACTATTGCTAATATTTTTGGGACGCGATGGTTTGTTTTCTTTATTGATGACTGCACTCGCATTTGCTGGGTCTTCCTTCTTAAACAATTTGGAGTCAATATTGTTTTTCTAAATTTCTACTCCATGATTAAAAACCAATTTGGAGTGACCATCAAGAGAGTTAGGTCTGATAATGCACGAGACTATTTCAATCAAACTCTAAGTCCATATTTTCAAAAGGAAGGGATAATCCATGAGTCATTGTTTGTGAATACCCCGCAGCAAAATGGAGTTGCAGAGAGGAAAAATGGTGATCTCCTTGAAAAAACTCAAGCATTGTTATTGGAACATCATGTACCTAAAACCTTTTGGGGGAGGTTGTTCTTACAACAACACATCTCATAAACCGATTGCCTTCTAGAGTCTTAGGATTTCAGAATCCAATGGATGTATTGTCCACTTTCTATCCTAACTTTCACACCACAAATAATCTTGTTTCTAGAGTGTTTGGATGTACATCCTTTGTCCATGTTCATAGTCACAACCGAGGGAAATTGGATCTAAGGGCTATAAAATGTGTCTTTGTGGGATATTTGTTAACTCAAAAAGGATACAAGTGCTATCATCCATCCTCTCGAAAATCCTTTGTTTCTATAGATGTTACTTTTAATGAACGTGAATCTTACTTTCCAAACTATTTTCTTCAGGGGGAGAAGTTTGTGAGAGAAGATGAGAGTTTGGGTTTAGACTTGTTATTGGATCTTTCAACTTCAAATCATCCTACTTCCTCATCCACTAGTGATCCTGTCTCAGTTCACTCTGAGCTATTTGAGTCAGTTCACTTTGAACCAGTATTTGCTCAATCTGACACTGAATCTGTTCCCAAGGATGTTAGATATGGCAAAGGAAAGATGTATATAAGGGAGAAGATGGCTGCCCCCAACCTTACGCAAGTCTAAGAGTTTGATCAGGTAATAACTTCTGAACCCACATTATACATTGAAATAAAATCAGAGGTAGAGAGTGAGATCCATAGAGGTAGTAGTGACATAGACTTGCCCATTGAATTGAGAAAAAGTGCGAGAGAGTACACTAAAAGACCTTTATACCCTCTTGCACACTTCCTATCCTTTCAACGTTTTTCTCCGTCACACAGAGCCTTCCTCAGTAACCTAGAAACCATTGCGCCACTCCTTCCAATCTATCCGAAGCTTTGTCTAATGAAAAATGGAAACAAGCTATGAATGTAGAAATGGAGGCACTGGAAAAGAACAAAACATAGGAGCTTGTGGAGTTACCAGTAGGGAAGAAACCAGTGGAGTGTAAATGGGTATACACAGTGAAATATAGAGCTGATGGGTCAGTGGAAAGATACAAGGTAAGGCTGGTTGCAAAGGGTTATACTCAGACGTATGAAGTGAACTATCTAGAGACTTTTGCCCTAGTTGCAAAATTGAATACTGTTAGAGTCTTATTGTCTTTGGTAGCCAACTTTGAATGGGATTTACAGCAGTTTGATGCCAAAAATGTTTTCTTGCATGGAGATCTCCAGGAAGAGATATATATGGAGATATCTTCAGGTTATGGGAAAAGAGTTGCTGATCATATAGTTTGTAGGTTAAGGAAGGTATTGTATGGGCTTAAACAATCTTCTCAAGCATGGTTCGATAGGTTTGCCAAGGTTATGGTGATGCTAGGATATAAGTAAAGTCAAGGAAATCATACTTTGTTCATCAAGCATTCGTCTTCAGGAGGAGTCACGGTCTTCTTAGTTTATGTGGATGACATAATTGTTACAGGAAGTGATGATGAGGAGTGAGTGCTTGGCAAAAGAATTCGAGATTAAGACACTTGGGAAGCTAAAGTATTTTCTCGGAATTGAAGTGACACATTTAGAGAAGGGTATTTTTCTCTCTCAACAGAAATATGTAACTGATTTACTTAAGGAGATAGGAAAAACCGCATGCAAACCAGTGAGTTCTCCGATAGATCCAAATATAAAGTTTGGACTAGCAGAGGAAGATGCTATGGTGGACAAAGGGGTATACCAACGTTTGGTGGGAAGGCTTATTTATTTGTCCCACACATGACCGGATATAGCTTATGCTGTGAGTGTGATTAGTTAATTTATGCCCAGTCCAAAAGAGGTTCATCTTCGAGTAACACACAGGGTGTTGCAATATCTTAAAGGGACCCCAGGAAGAGGACTTCTTTTTAGGAGAAGTGGGGGCCTAATGCTTGAAGCCTATACAAATGCTGATTATGCTGAGTCATTAAGTGATAGAAGATCGACCACTGGATATTGTACGTTCCTTGGTGGAAATCTTGTGACATGGAGGAGTAAAAAACAGAATGTAGTAGCACGGTCTAGTGCAGAGGTTGAGTTTCAAGCAATGGCTTAAGGAGTATGTGAGTTACTTTGGTTAAAGATCATTCTACAAGATATAAGGATCAAGTTGGAGGGTCTAATGAGACTTTACTGCGATAATAAGTCTGCAATTAGCATAGCTCACAATCCTGTGTAGTATGATCGGACAAAGCATATCGAAATTGACAGACATTTTATCAAGGAGAAATTGGAGAGTGGATTGATCTGCACACCTTATGTATCTACAAATGATTAGCTTGCTGATGTGTTAACTAAAGGGTTAAGTGGTCCAGTATTTGAAAATATTGTATCCAAGTTGGGAATGAAGAATATCTATTTACCAGCTTGAGGGGGAGTGTGGGAAAATATGGCTAAAGGGTGTGTTTTAGGAAAGTAAGGCTGTAAATATTGTAACACTAGAATTAGGGAAGTTTGACCCTTAAATTAGGAGATTTTGTAATCAGTGATTAGGAGATTTTGTGGGCAGTAATTAAGGGATTGATTAGGAGATTTTGTTAATCAATTTATTAGGGTAGTTGCCATATTTGTGCTTGAGGCAGCTTGTATATAATTAGCTCATTGTAATATTTGAAATATATGAAAAGAGATTATTCTCTCTCAATTTCTTGCATTTATCAATTCCATTTCATTCTTATTCAACTTTTAGGTTGAATTGCGGAGGGAACTAGGAATGGATGAACATCTTCCTGCTGTGCTATTGATGGGTGGTGGGGAAGGGATGGGTCCTATTGAGGCTACTGCTCAAGCACTTAGAGATGCATTGTATGATGAAAGAAATGGAGAACCCATAGGTCAGATCCTTGTGATATGTGGTCGCAACAAAAAACTTACTAGCAGATTGCTTGCAATTGATTGGAAGATTCCTGTCCAGGTACCTTTGAACCTGATAATACTATCTTGTTGATTTGTTATGTGTATTTCATCTCTTACTTTGCCCGTGTAAAGCAGCAGAAATCTATTATGCTATAACAGACACAGCAGTTATTTATACTTCTCATACTTACCACCCATTATCCTACTTATTGCTTGTAATTGTTCAATATGTCGTGTATAAAGTAAATCGAATGAGTATTCATCACACATCTTGATTTCAGTTTCAGCATATATATACTTGATATGTATAAATAGGAGGCTTAAAGAGATGAGAAGATTCAATAGGAGTATTGAAACTTCTAACCTTCCACTAGGAAGGTTTCTGGACTTGCTTAATACATGTTTTGGAGTAAGAAATCTTGGTAGAATCCTTGGGATCAGGGAAATGAGTAATCTCAACAGAGTTCACATCTACTAAGGTAATTCGTGGAAAATTCTATTATTGAAAGAAATAGCTGAAATAAAGAATTTATCTGGATAGAAAATCAAGAAAACAATTCTGTAAACGAAAGGTTAATCATTTCTAGCTCAAGATAACAACAAAAGGTACTATTAGATTTTATAATGAAAGAAGATTTAGTTTCATAATGAAGAAGAGCTAGAAGAAATCAGGGAATTTTTGGAGTTTTGGTGATGGCATTTTTTTAATGTAGTGGTTCATGCATAGCATAGCAACAGCTAGTAACTGGGGAAATTTCTTAGGAGTTTCTTGGGAAGAAATTAATTTAGAATTTGAAGTGAATGATTTTATTTGGAGAGGCTAAAGGTTAAAATTCATTAGCTATGGGTTTATATGGTGGTTTATGAGCCATGTACCTACCAAAATTCTCTCGTTAGAAAATGTGGAACAAAATTTTATTCAGCCTTTTATGAATTCAATATCAAAATTGAAGACTGATAAAAGTCCTTGCCATCTAGCAAAAAAATTGTTTTGAAACAAGATTTTTTAACATCCTTTTGTAAAACATCTTTAGGTGCCTTACAATCTATTCTTAGTAAAAAACTTTTATTTATTAAATCATCTTGAAATTTTGTAATGGTTAAACCTATAGATAAAATTTCCTTTTTAATAGTTGAGTAATTTCTCTGTGGTCCTAGCCGAACACTAGAATGGTATCTGGGTTGCTTTATGTGAGAGCCTGGTAGTTTCAGCTTCAATATACCTCCATATCCTTTATTTGAGGCATTAGTCTCAACTATGGGCTGAAAGGATGAGGGATTCCTAGAAACGGTAAATTTTACAATCTCTCTCAAGTGTTGTATTGTCTGGGTTGGCTCTTTTGTCCATGGGACAGGAAGGTCTTTGACATAAAGGTTCACTGGTCTCTCTAAGGTTAGGAATGAAACTAGACACACAATTTGAGCATCCTAAGAATCTTTCAACTAGGTTTTTTTCCTCAAGTTCATCGGGAAACTTAGGTGCAAGTTCTAGAGTTCTGCATATAGGTTTATAGGAGCCTTTATGTAAATCATGTCCTAGGAATCTTATTTGTGTTTGGAATAACTTTATTTTTGGTGCAGAAAAGACTAAACCATTTCTTAATGCAGCTTTGCAAAAATATGGTGTTTAAAATGTTCAGAAATATTTTTTGAAAAAATAAGTGCGTAATCTATGTAAACTATGCAGAAAGTGTAATAAGTATTAAAAATGCCATTCATCATATGTTGAAATTCTGAAAGAGCAATTTTTTTTTTTTTTTTTAATCCTAAAGGCATCACATTCCATTCATTGTGACCAAAAGGAACTGCAAAAGCGGTCTTATATTTATCCTTTTTAGCTATTTGAATTTGCCAAAATCCTTATTTCAAATCGAACTTAGAATATATTTGTGCTCCAAAGGTTCTTTTTAATGTTATGAAGCTGTAAATAGCTTAATCTTAGGGATGCCATGAATCTGTAAATAGCTGTAAATAGCCTAATCTTAGGCTTAATCTTAGGGATGTTATGAATTTGTAAATAGCTGTATCTTAGGCTTAATCTTAGGAATAATTTGTGTAACCTTTCCGAGTTCAGAACCTCTACACCTGTATATATACTCAATCCTTTTTCATTGATAAAAATATACAGAAATTATAGACTTTTCTTGTTACATGGTAGTAGAGCCATAGCAGCCTGGTTTCCTTAGGTTTTACTATGTTTTTTTCTATTTGTTTCTCTGCCCCTGCCCCTGCCCCATTGAGCAGAGGTGCTTGTTGTTGAGTTTTTTGCCCTAGTGAGTAGAGGTATTGTCACCACCATTAGCGGCGCGTGTGACATCTTTTTGTGACCGTTCTACCTCTAGTCTCCCAAGTCTCTTGCACCTAGTATGTCTGGATATGGGTGATGAAATGAAGATCATGGTGGTGGCAGTTGTTATTCTTGTGACATCCCGAATCACAGATCAAAAGGTAAATGGGTCCAATTACTGGGAATGGTACAAGACTACTAGAATTTATTTACAAAGTATCTTCAAGGATGACCATCTGAAGAAAGAGCCACCAACTGACAATACCCAAAGGACAGCTTGGTTGCGAGATGATGCTCAACTGATTTTGCAAATCAGAAACTCCATTGACAGTGAGGTACTTTCACTTGTTAGTCACTGTGAGTCTGTTAAAATTTTAATGGAGTATTTAGAATTTTTAAATTCGGGCAAAGGGAACAGTTCACATATTTATGAGGTTTGTAAGGAGTTCTATCAAATTGAATTACAAGAAACATCCGTGACGGCATATTTCATGCACTTCAAGAAAATCTATGAAGAACTTAATGCTGACTATTAACTCTAATGTGTGAGTTCAGCAGACTCAGTGGGAGCAGATGGCCATAATGAGTTTTCTAGCTAGACTTAACTCTAAATTTGAGTCTGCTAAGTCTTAGATTCTCTCTAGTGCTGAAATTTCCTCCTTGCATGATGTTTTTGCCCGAGTACTGCGTACTGATAGCAACCCATCTATAACTCTAGTTACTTAGACTTATAGTGCACTTGTCAGTCGTGGACCAAAACAATCTTATGCCAAGAATAATAACAAAAGTGGAGGGCCAAGCATTCAAGATAATAATCGAGCTTAGGTTTCAGGGGGGTTGTTTGTTACTACTACCACTAACGAGGCCATACAAAGTGAAATTGTAGAAACTGCAGCATAAGTCTCAGAATCAAAAGTTCCCCTTAGCTCATGTTGCAGCCACTAATACATTGTCTAGTTCCTCCTCTAACAAAACTTTTATAGTTTCTATAGATGAATATGCAAAATTCCTTCAGTACCAAAAAAATTTGAAGTCTTCATCCCAATCTATCTCTGCCATTGTTGAGTTAGGTAACCCAAGTACATGTCTTCTTTCTTCTTCGTCCATTGGGTCATTCATAGTGGTGCTACAAATCACATGACAGGTAATCTTAATCTCCTATCCAAAGTTGAATCTCAAACATCTCCATCTAGTGTCACCTTGTGTTCTCGGTACTGGCACCGTTGATTTAATTCGTTCATTATCATTTCCCCTGTCCTTAGTCCACCTGATTTTTATTCAATCTCATGTCTGTTAGTAAAACCACTTGTGCCTTAAATTGTTTTGTCTCATTCTTTCCTAATTATTGTATCTTTCAGGGTCTTCTGACGAAGAAGATTATTAGTAGGGGACATGAATCTGGAGGCCTCTACATTCTGGATACAAAACTGCCAAGATCTATTGCCTGTTCTAGTGTTCTCATTCCATTTGAAGCTTATTATCGATTTGGTCACCCATCCTTGTGTTGAAGAAATTATCTCCTCAGTTTCATGATTTGTCCTTTTTAGATCGTGAGTCCTGTCAATTTGCTAAACATCATTGTTTGAGTTCTTTTCTTCGAGTAAATAAAAGAGCTAATTCTCCATTTAAGTTGGTTCATTCAGATGTTTGGGGTTCGTGCCCTGTGTTGTCTAAACCCAGCTTTAAATATTTTGTTACTTTTGTTGATGATTTTTCTAGAATTACTTATCTTTATTTAATAAAGGGCCATTCCGAGTTGTTTATTCATTTTAGTGCTTTCTGTGCGGAAATAAAAATTCAATTTAATGTTGTTGTCTATTTGAGAAGTGATAATGCCAAAAAATATTTTTCAGAATCGTTTTAGAGGTATACATCAATCATCTTGTGTTGTTACCCCATCTCAGAATGGAGTAGCTAAACGAAAAATTGACATCTCCTTGAAACTGCTAGAGCACTTCTCTTTCAAATGCAAGTTCCTAAACAGTTTCAGGCAGATGCAATTTCCACAGCCTGTTTCTTGATTAACAAAGTTCCTAACTTGTTTCTAGGTAGTCCTTAACTAGAGCGAATTTAGAGGTAACACCATTTAGTTGAGACTTCGTTTGAGAATAAGTAGGGTTGAATTCAGATTTATTGTCTTCTTCCATATGATATAAGGGTTGAGGAATGGATTTCTGAGAATTAACACTGTAAAATAGTTGAGTATTTATCTTGCTGAGAAGAAGTGGGGACGGTAGTATCCATCTTGTGATGCCTAGAGCATTCAGAAAGATCAAGGATATACTTCCGAGTATATATAAGATGTGGAGAATCCGGAAGGCTTAGTAAATTCTAATGTGACAGTTCCATCAACTAGTTCAGTAACTCGGGGAAGAGCTCTAGAATTATCTGGTTCATTTATTCTAGAGGTAATATTTGAAATATTCAACCTAGTGGTTTGGGTTATTTAACTCCATTCTAGTCTTTTTGGGGCAACCTAGTTCAGGAGTGTTTAAGATTTGTCTCAATTTAAGCAGTATATCCTTGAGGAGAAGTTGGTTTAATTGCCTTTCTGGTTAATAGTTGTTTTAAACTCTATATATAATAGCAACAGATTTTGGAATTTAGTTTAAATTCTACATTCTTAGAATTAACATTAAAGTTAATATATCAAGAATGTTTGTATCAAACAAATCAGTAGTAAAATTTGGATAACAATTAAAGTAAAAAGGTCCATTTTCAAGATTAGATTCTAAGGCTCCTAATATAGAATTTGAAAAATTCAAATGTCTAGCATCCAGCAATAAGTACACATAAAATCAAATGCACCTATTTTATTTATAGTTCTTTTATTTTGTTTAGGAATAGTCCAATTATGAAGTTTTCTCTCAATATTGGCTATACTAACCTTGACTCATTAATAGGCCTATAACTAGAAACATGGCTGTCTTCTAATTGTTCTAAATTAGGGTTTTTGGACGTACTAGGATCATTTTCTATTCCAGGAAATCTATGAGAACTTCTAAATAGACTAGACGTTATTCTTGATCAACTGACTGGTATGTTGACTTAAGGTTGTGAGGGATCTATGGGAACGCCCATTGCTTCAGGGCTTACCAACACTTTAAGGGCTTGCCAACATATGCACAGCTCCCTCTATTACTCCTCAACTTCACAAAGCTTCCTTACCTAGCAGAGAAATGTATAATATCCAGGGTTTTTAGAAGTGTAGTCCTTTAAGATCTTTGTATAGAAAATAATCAAAAAAGCTACGTCCTGTGGTTCCGTGGTAACTAATAAAATAAGATTCTTTAAGAACATCAATTTTAAATTGACAAGCAGTTCTCATTCTAGATGAACTGCATTTCTAAATATTTTTCCAAAGAATTAATTCATATTTGAAGGAGATAAGTTCTTTCTTTACTGTTTGAAAATAAAGTAGGGTTAGTACCAAAGTTTAGCTTTAAGCTGAAAAATTCTGAATTCAAATTTAGAGAAATAATTTTCACAAGATATTTTTAAAACAATACCGCTACATCTTGTTGTTCACTGGTAGCTAATAAAATATGATTCTTTAAAACATCATTTTACGAAAGAACGAGAATGAGAAAGGACAAGATTATGCGGACCCAACGAGAAATTTTATTGATGAATTCTATAATGTTTAAAAATATAGATAAAATTTCATTTTTAATAGTAGAGTAATTTCTTTGTAGTCCGAGCCAAACACTAGAATGGTATCTAACTAGTTGAACACCCATTGCTTCAGGGCTTACCAACACTTGGAGGGCTTGCCAACGTAAGCACAGTGGTCACTATCACTCCTTAACTTTGCAAGGCTTCCTTACCAAGTAGAGAAATGCAAAATATCTAAGGTTTTTAGGAGTATAGTCCTTTAAGATCTCTGTATAGAAAATAATTAAAAAGCTACATCCTATAGTTCCCTAGTAACTAATAAAATAAGTTTTTTAAAGTATCAATTTTAAATTGACAAACAATTGTATATATACAACAACAACAACAACAAAGCCTTAATCCCAAGTAACTTGGGGTCGGCTACATGAACCAACGTCAGGCAACGTGTGATCATCCACATGAATCCTCTCTCGCCACTTTCTTCTATCGAACGTCAGTTGTGTATATATATATATATATATATATATATATATATATATATATATCCAAACAAAAAGAAATTGTATTGTGAATGGAACAAGAAACAATTTCTATTGAAATCTCTCTAGTGTACATACAGTGTTGGTTAGCCTATTACACACAAAAATCCTAGCAAAAAATTAGGAAACTACCCTTTGTCAGATCCCATGAATTATGGAAGATGATAGAAACTTATAAAACATGGTGGAAGCTTATGGAACCTTTTGGAAACTTATGGAAGATATAAGAAAATTATAGAAAAATTTAAAATATCTAAACTATCTAATATTAAACTTAATATTATATAGTTGTGGCCACTATATAAAATTAATATGATAAACTTAAAATATCTAAACTTTATTAAATGTTGTGGGCTCCACATATAAAATATCTAAGAACTTCATTAAATGTTGTGGGCCCCACGTATAAAATATCTAAGGAATCATTAATGAAGCGGGTCACCATATATAAAATATCTAAGGAATCATTAATGGAGCGGGTCATTCTTCCATTTGTTTTTTTTTTTTTTGTAGCTAGTCACCTTCCTCCAAATCATTCTCATACTATAGCCTAAATATCACAAAGGTAGTAAACTATCTCCTTTCTCAAGACTGTCGAGGAAAGGGTATTACAAAAGGTCTCTAGATGGTCAATCCCATATGTCTGTGTATACCCTTTTGCTACCAACCGAGCCTTATATCTCTCAAGTGGCCCATCTGCTTTATATTTTACAATATACACCCGTGGGCTGTCTTTTTCGAACAGACAATCTCACCACCTCCCAGGTTTTGTTCTTTACTAATGCCTTTATCTCCGTATCCATAGCTTGTTCGCAGTTATTGTTAGACATAGCTTTGGATACACTCGTAGGGATAGTGATGGTATTTAGGCTAACAAGGAAGGCTTTGTGAGGTGGTGAGGATTTTATGAATGATAAGAAATGTGCTAAAAGGGTACATCGGTCAATTTCTGCACTCTAGGTTTTTTGCTAATTGCAATAGGTAAGTCTAGGTCATCATTATCAACCTGTTCAGCTTGTGTTTCAACTGCATTAATGGGTTGATCATCATTCTTCGTTTGTTTTCACCTATGAGTTGGGATTAGAAAATATTACCTCATTCACTGGCACGGGGTTAGACGCTTGGATTTGTGCAGGTTCAGAGACAACCTTTACTTCCCTCTTCTTGCATTTCTTTACATATCTTATGTCTTTGTCAAGTCTTCTAGTAGCAGTAGGTGTGGCTTTAGCAGTGATGTCAGGAATGGCAATACCAGTTTTAGGAGGAGTGTTAGACGCTAAAATAGACACAGGAGGAACAGACTCTGAAATAGACACAAGAGGACTAGGGCCAGTAGATAGATCAAGTGGCTCAAAAAGGAGTCCTTCCTGATTCTTATCTTCCTAAGCGGAATTCCCCCATAGAAGATAAGATCTTGGTGAAATAAGATTCCTTTTCGTTGAATGTGACATCCATGGAAACGTAGAATCTCTTTATGGACGATGGTAACACTTGTACCCTTTCTGAGCTAGAGTACCTGATAAAGACACATTTTTTAGCCCTAGGATCAAGTTTTCCTTTGTGTGGACTGTGAACATGAATGAAAGACACACTTAAAAACCCTAGGAACAAGATTGTTGGTGGTTCTTATGTTGGGGTAGAAGGATGAGAGAACTTCCATTGGACTTTTGTATTCCAAAACTTGTGAAAGCAAATGATTTATGAGATGAGTGGCTGTAAGAATTGCTTCCCCCCCGAAAGGTATTAGGCTTGCTTTTCTGAAATAATAGTGCTCGATTTTCTCAAGGAGTTCGCCATTTTTCCTTTCTGCTACTCCATTTTGTTGCGAGTTCTTACATAGGATGACTCATGAATAATCCCCTCTTTTTGAAAGTAAGGAGTGAGGATCTGGTTGAAATAATCCCTGTCATTATCAGACCTGAACCTCTTGACATCAACCCCAAATTGATTTTTTACCATGGAGCAGAAATTTGATAGTACAGTATTAACATTAGACTTAAACAAGAATAGCTAAGTAACACGAGCACAATCATCAATAAAAGAAATGAACAATCGTGCTCTAGAGATATTAGGAATGGTAGAAAGACCCCAAATATCAGTGTGAACAAGATAAAAAGGAATAGAACTCCTTTTATTAATGATTGGAAAAGACACTTGTGTTTGACAAGTTCACACACCTCACAATGGAATTTTTCAATACTTAAATTCAAAAACAAACTTGGAAATAAAGTCTTAACGACCCTAATTGATGGATGTTCTAAATGATGATGGTAAAGAAGTATTTTCTCCTTGTTGGATAAACTGGTCACTGATATGAGAACCCTGCTTTCAGCTATGTTTAGTTGTTTTGGCGTCTTGAGGTAGTAGAGGTTGTCCCTTTCTTTAGCATGTCCAATCGTCCTCCCCAAACCCTTGTCTTGAAACACACAACAATCGCTGTAAAAAACTACATTGCAGGATAGATCTTAGATAAGTTTTTGTATGGAGATAAGGTTGGTGGATAATTTGGAGATGTGAAGGACATTTTTTAAGGTTACGGTTGGGTTTATTTGAACATCTCCTACGCCTGCAACAGTTGTTAAAAATCCATTGGTTGTGGCTATTTTCCAGTTGCTAGGACATGGGGTATAAGTTGAAAAATATTTGGATGAGTAGGTCATGTGATCGGCAGCTCTTGAGTACATGATCTAGGAGTCTATGATCCAGGATTTCCTTGTGGGTGTATTTGAAGCATTTAATCCAATGGAGAAAGGAAACTTACCTGAATACACCAAAGAACAAGTACTTGAAGACTTTTCAAGACAATTTAGAAGATATCTCACCCTCTTAAGTTCCTCTTGGTTAAGACCACTTAATTCTTGTGATGCAACTTCGCTTTGTGGTGTAGCAGTCTAGAAGGTAGTAGTCTCTATTATTTCTGACATGTTGGCTGACAGGAACAAAAGGCGATCTAGAAGGTCTAACTAGAGGAAAAACGAGCCTAACACACCAACGATTACGGTTGATCAAATGAAGAAAAGCAACCAGCAATTAAGGCTGGCCAAAACAGAGAGCATCGACCATCAGTCTAGTAGAAGCAAAGTCAGAAACAATTCCCAAGGAAGAACTGCTCTGATACCATCTTAGAATCCAAACAAAGAGAAATTGTATTGTGAATGGAACAAGAAACAATTTCTGTTGAAATCTCTCTAGTGTACATACAGTGTTGGTTAGCCTTTTTATATACAAAAATTCCTAGCATAAAACTAGGAAACTACCCTCTATTAGATCCCATGAATTATGGGAGGAAACTACTCATAAGTTGTCAGATCCCATGAATTATGGGATTCCTAGCTGTACAAACAGAAAAGAAAAAGCATAGAAAAGGAAACATAGCTATAGATATGACCTAATTATATTGAGCATATCCCCATAATTTTTCCACAATATATATATACATAGATGCGCACACACATATATAAAATATAATATAATATATTATATCATATTATATTATATACACACACATGTGTGTGCGCGTTTGTGTATATATATATATGCTGTATTATGGTCTATACATGTGTATTAGGGGGTCTGCATGTATATTATGAATATTATTTAATCAAATCAATTTCCTTTAGGACATTTAAGATGCCTTTTAGTCTTAAAATTTATACCATGCTTCGGGGATTTTTAAGATTAACATCCTTTTGAAGTCAAGTTGTTAGAGTGATATACTGCAGGCAACTGTTTTTCTAATCTCAAGTGTACCAGAATTTGGAAAGGCACACCTTTAATGCACTGAAAAAGATGCTCGTCTGTTTTAGGTGAAGGGCTTTGTCACCAAAATGGAAGAATGCATGGGTGCTTGTGATTGCATTATTTCTAAGGTATATCATCTCAGAACTGTTGTTGTACCTTCTTTCATGACTCTCCTAGCTGGAAAACCAAATGGAGAAAACAGATATCTTTTATTGTACATTTTATTGCAATTTTCTGTAGGCTGGCCCTGGCACTATTGCAGAAGCTATGATACGAGGTCTTCCTATAATTCTAAATGATTATATTGCTGGGCAGGTAATTCTAAGTTGCCTTATTCTATATTTTCTTGTGATTTTTTTTTTTTTTTTTTTACAAGGGGGGGAGGGTGTTGATAGCGGCAAAAGGGTCTTATTAAGTAATATTTTTTGGTTGTCTTCTGCATATTTCCATGCTTGTCTCTTTCTACCTTGAGAAACTCGACCTCGAGAAAAATTATTCTATTGAGATTTACATGTTGAATAACTGTGTTAAATTTACAACTTGGGCAAAATATTTTCCAAAAAGCCCCTAACACTCTTAGGGTGAGTTTTGGTTTGAAGGAAAATGGGAGGGGAAGTAAAATAAAGGTAAATGTGTGATTTACTTCGTTTGGTTTGAGTGATTGGAGGGAAGAAAGTATATGTGGAAGGGAATTGGACCCCTTCCACATCAGCTTTTTCTTCCTCTCCATTTTGGAGAGTTTGGGAAGTAAATGAGAGTTAAAAGACCCTCTTGTCTTAGGACATTTCTATTATTACAATTCTACCCTGAATGCAATATCTTAATTTTGGGCTTATGAAATTGTTGATTTTTTTTTTCTTTCCTCCTGGGAGTATGTTATAATAGTTGCCTTCAAATCATACTCGTATTTTTTTAATTAAATATATCAACGAAATAATTTACAACAATTAGACTTGTAATTAAAGGTGATTATTTTAGATAATTGAATTTCTAATTTATGAAATTTATTTTATTCTCAAAAAATTAATAAGAGTAGAAGAATATTCTTGTTGATAATTTACGAAAGTTTGATATGGTATTATTCATTCTCAATGATGATGATGCATAATATATATATATATATATATATATATATATATATTACATACAAAAAAAAAAAAAAAGAAAAAGACCTACTTTGCAAATTTTTTATGAATTAACCTTATGGGTATAATAGTAATTCAATAATTATTTCCTTCCTCTATACCTTACAATCAAACAATGAGAGGTAAATCATATTTACTTCCCTTCCACTCCAACCAAATAGGATGAAAGTAATTACATTTACTTCCCCTGATGGAAGTAAAATGTTTCACTCCTCTCCTTTCCCCTTCCCCTTCCCTTCGCGAACCAAACTTAGCCTTAGCTTATGAGAAGCCTAAAAGCTATATTCTATCTCATGTTGATTCAGATTTCTAGAGGTGTTCAGGGTGTGATTTGGTACAGTTTTACTAATTTTTTCACACTAAACTAATAATTTCAATTTGAAAATTTTGAAACCACACAAAACCATTTAAATTTTCAAAACGTGGCAAAATGTCTCCAAGTTGGCTGCTAGTAGGTGGCACCGCTTACCTCATACCTGGTGCCGCCGCCTGCTCTTAAAATCTCAGGCTTGTTCTTCAAGCAGCACCCTTCTTAGCTCAAAAGCTTCTCCTTTGCTGTCCAATGTGCTCCCATATGTTTCCTTGGCCTTCTGCATGAATTTGAGGTCACCATTGGCTCCTTTGGATGTTCTTTTGATCTCCCACTTCTTGATCATCTTCTTGGCCTTTGGCTTGTTAGCTTTAATGGCTTGAAATCCCTTGATTCCTGCAGACTAAGATTTTTTTGTTGTGCCATGGCTTTCTGTTGCCGAATTTCCTCTCTGATTGAGTTTATATTAGCTGTAAATTGATTGTACTTTTTCCTTATAAAGTAGATTAGTTGTAAATTGATTGATTATTGATTGATTACCAGCTGATTAGCAGCTGTCAATTAAACTATCAATTAGGCTAAGATTGCCTAGGATTCTTACCATATTTAGACCTTATACAACTATAAATTGTAACAATTCTGATTAGTTAATCATTAAGCCAATATACTTTTTCATGGTATTAGAGCTACAATATCTCTCTGGGCATCTTACATTACTCAAACCCTAGCCATCCTACTCGAACCTCTGTCATTTTTTCTACTGCACCCAAATATGTCAGACCTCTCCGAAACTATGAGTGCTAAGAATATTCCTATGGGCCTGCCTACACCCCCTGCTACTCGGTATTCGAATTCAGCTGCTACAGCCCCTTCTTCAGACTCTCATTCCATTCCAATCACTACTATAAAGCTGAATGGAGAGAACGTTTTGCGCTAGTCTCAATCTGTGCGCATGTACATCCGAGGTAGAGGCAAAATCGGCTATTTAACAAGAGAAAAAAAGGAGCTTGCGACTAGTGATGTTACTTACTCAACTTGGGATGCAGAAAACTCAACGGTAATGACTTGGTCAGTGAATTCTGGATGAGGACATCAGTTCTAACAACATGTGCTACCACACAGCGAAGGAGCTTTGGGACAACGTCAACCAAAGGTATCTGAGTTGACTCTGAACCTTGAAGAAATTCGCCAAGGTGAGGAGAGCGTCACTATGTACTTTAATTCTTTAAAGGGTTTTTACAAGACCTTGATCTTTTTAATGATTATTAGTGGAAGTGTTCTAGTGATTGTAATCACTATAAGAAAACTTAAGAGGATAATCGTATTTTTGAATTCCTTATTGGTCTTAATGTGGAGTTTGATGAGGTTAGAGGTAGGATTATTGGTCGGCAGCCACTTCCATCACTTGGAGAAGTTTTTTCTGAAGTCTGCCGTGAAGAGAGCTGCCGTCTCGTCATGTTGGGAAAAAAGGAGCTCGGGAATCCTGTTGACAACTCAACCTTAGATTCTGGTCTGGGGCTTGGCCGAGGTATGGGAAGGAAGCCGGGTGACAAAGACCGTGTCTGGTGTGACTACTGTAACAAGCCGCGCGACACGCATGAGACATGCTGGAAAATACATGGAAAACCAGAAAATTGGAAGGACTCCCATGAAAGCAAATTTAAGAAAAACCCCACTGCATATAAAGCCTGCTTGGTTCCCATCAACAAAGAGCAGATTGATCAACAACCCCATTGCTATTGAAGTCTAGTTCAGGTTCATATATTGCTCCCAGTGCTTCCATGGCACAAGCAGGTAGTTATTTTATAGCTTTATTGTGTCATTCATTTACTCATTCCACTCCTTGGATCATAGATTCGCGTGCTTCTGATCATAGGACTAGGTTATCTAATTTGTTTCATTCTTATTATCCTTGTTCTGGCCATGAAAAAAATTGTATAGCAGATGGGTCCTATTCACCGATAACCGGCAAAAGTGTGGGTAACCTTTCACCCAATGTTTCTTTACGGAATGTCTTACACGTTCTTAAATTAACCTATAATCTGCTATCAGTTAGCAAATTATCCATAGATTCTAATTGTCGTATCACTTTCTTTGACTCATGGTGCATCTTTCAGGAATTGAATTCGGGGAAGACAATTGGCTGTGCTAAGTTAATCAATGGTCTCTACTTCTTTGAAGATCAAGAATCCAAGAATAAAGACGCTCGTGATTTAAGTAGTATGAGTTCTTCCTCTCTTAGTGTAACACCCCATATTTCCATAACGTAGTGGGCTGTAGCTTTGTGGGATGTTGTACCATCTGATTGCTCAGGCAATGGGTCTTTATAACAAACTTCACTCAATAGACAACGGAAATTTTTTCAAAATAGAAAAGTACAAGAATTTGGCTTCTAATACATACACTCACTGGTATAACAGGTCCAAGATGTAGCATGAGCCTCTGGGAGTCTACCGCGCTTTCGTTGCGCCTCTGATCCTAAATTTTTCAAAAGATAGCACGTGTGAGTGTAAAGCTCAGTGAGTCCCGTGTGTGCTAATGTTTTCCATAGATAAAATCTCATGAAGAGTAATCTCAACATAACCAACCTAGTTCAAAAAGTCTCGTGTGAAAACATTCTCAAAACAAGTATTCAAGGATTTCAAGTGAAAACATTCTGATTCAAGTATTCAAGAATTCTAGTATAAGATATTCTGATTCAAGTATTCAAGTATAGTCAGTGCTTATGCCAAGTATTCAAGTCAGTGCTTACGCCAAGTATTCATGTTGGTGCTTATGCCAAGTATTCAAGTTAGTGCATACGCCAAGTATTCAAGTTAGTCATGTATTGGATTCAAGGATTGACAAGTTCAAGATTCATATTGTTCATCATGTTTCCAAATCCATAAAGAAAGCTCGCACTTGAGCACATCAGAAAACCATTTTCCATATCAGGAAAATACTTTACCAAAATAAGGATTTGGAAATTCAAAAGATCACACGAGATATTTCATATCCAGGATATTCAAGAAATCGTGTGCTTGATAATGCTTTCAAATTCAAGTGTAACATTCATCTCATAATACATTAGGAAAGCATTAACCATATCAAAAAACACGTGATCGTTTCAGGAAATCACTTAGCCAAAGCAGGATTTAAAAGCGGTGGGACTCACGATCTTCCTTATCAATGGAAACAGCAAGTAGGCTAGTTGACGTTCAAATATTTTGACAAACACTAGCTAAAACGGGATTTAAAAGGAAGTGGGACTCACCTCGTGTCCTAAATAATAAACTTTCCCCGTTCACGAGCTGTTCGACTACTGTTTCCACCGTTTTCAACGTGTCGTTGGCCGTTTATGGACAAATCTACATCAAATATCGTTTTTAGGTTCAGTTGTGTTTGGTCGAAAAATAGCCGACGGTTAGTTGACGTCTAGCCGACATGCCTAATGGGTAGCCGACGTGCCCGACGGTTAGCTGATGTCCAACCGACGGTCAGCCATCGTTCAAGAAAACGCACGACGGTCGTCCGCGTCGTTTTTCCGTCGTTTGTCCAATTCTTTCGTTTTCGTTTTTCCATAGCCTTCCTCTCTTCATGAACAAGGAATTATGTTTATGTCTTCCATTCATTTCATCCCAAAATCACGTAATTAATCATTCTTAAGTTCATTCATTTTCCAACCAATTTTCTGGAATTTTGCTGCTTGACACACGATTTTGTTTTGCACATAACTTTCAATCCACAACTCCGATTTAGCTCTATGATATACCAAAACGACCGTAAGACTTTTAACTTTAATTCTGTATAAGCCCTTTCTTGAGTTCAGGTGTCCGTGACACAGTACAGAGGCAAAAACAGCCCCAGTAGTTCGTCCTTCTTCAACCATTCATGTTATGTTGTACTACCCTTTTAACCTTTAATACCTTGAGAACATTAAATTCATTCAATTTTCTCTTCAAATCAGCTTTGATCCTTCAATTTTCAGACTCCAACAACTCATTAAAGTCATTTTTATTCAACACAACTTCACTTCTTTCAATCATAAGCTAACATAATTAATCCTTCTAACCAATTAACAATCATTTTCATTCCACTTTGATCCTTATTTCACCAACCAAGATCAACCGTTCAAACTACTATGAATATTCAATCCTTCATCACACAAAACATTATCCATAAGTCTTCTGGGCAGCCAACATACATAGACACACAAAAAGTTCACAAACAAAGTTTGTGAACCCTAGCTTTTGATCCAAAATCAAGACATGATAATCATGTTTTCATGTTAAAATTGATATCAACATGATCACCATTCACCCAACAACTTTAATTCTAGCAAGGTGAGGTTTTACCTTGTATTTAGAGCTCTTTGGTGTGATTTGCTCCAAGAATCTCTCAAGGACTTACACATTACTCCAAGGACACACACTAGCTACATTTTTCTTTCTTTTTGCTATTTTCTTTTGATTTCTTTTCTCTCTTGTTTCTCTCCCCTTGAGGCAAGTGAAATTTTTCTGGCTGTATAACTGTAACACCCCACTATTTACGTACCTAAATAGGCGGGATGTCACCCGTCCAAAGGACCAGGGGTCTTTATAACGAGGTACAAAAAGAAACAAAAATGACTACATAAATTTAGCGACAATCTTATTACAATCAAAGTTAAAATTTATACAAGTTTGAGAATCTAAAACTAACAATCATCTCTCGAAAGAAATACAAAACAGAAATAAATAAATTGAATGTCATCTCTTATCTCTTCAACCTTCTCAATAAAAGCACTCTCCTGAAAACATGATATAAAGTAGTGTGAAATTGGCATTTTAGTAACTCTCGTGTGTGCGAATGTCATATATAAACATTTCTTGCATGCAGGTTTATCAAAACCACAAAATCATGTTTGCAAGACTTTTCATCAATAAACAATTATTCAAAGGAGCATTGCTCATCATATTCAATGCAGTTCTCAATAAATCTTCATCTCATCATAATCATAAGTTCATTATGTAGGGATTAGCAATGATTCAAACAATAGTATCACAATCCATATCATGGTTAGCGTCCCAATGTAACCTTTCAATAATGGGCAATGGGGGATCCTCCCACTAGGGTGAGATACTCCTCCATCTCTACACTCAACACACCGGTTGTCCAACCTGGATAAATAAAGTCCACATGGACCAATATGCTAGCTCGGATCGGCCTGACTAAGTAGTACTGTCGTCTTTCCAGGTTGAGTTCATCTTCTGGAGGTGGCCTCATGCCAAAAGACTCACTCTAGCTCTTCAAAACTAGTACCACTAGCCTACCCCCGCTGAGTACTTAACGCCCTCGATTTAGGGGCAGAATCATTTTTCTTGTTTTCACAATCGTTGATTACCTTTTCTTTGTAAAATGTGACTTTTCACAATAAGTTTGCCAAAACGTTTAGTGATAAAGAAAAGAAATCGTTGTCAATTTAAAAGTTGAGATTTGACAAACTCATTTAGAGAATAAAATGACTACGTTCTCAAACCAAGTATCAAAATACTACAGTACAATTCATCATATTCAACCAATGTTCCAATCATCATATTGACACCATTTCAAATATCATTGTACAAAAATACTTGCAAACATCTAATACTTAGCCAAACAGTTATGCAAGGACTTACTTAGATATTCTCAATAATCAACCAAGGCAACGCTTGATCTCTTTTTCACTTTTCTTCCTTATCTAAAATTAATGTTCTATGGTTAGAATCGAACTAATGCTCATGGCCTAGCCACTATTATTTCATGCAACATGAATCCCCATGATCCCATAGATCAACCATGGCATCTAAACGAATCAATTTAATAAACTATGCCCATAACCTTCTCTCGTTATGCTACTCATCATCAAGCATGCATATACTCAATTTAAATAATCAACATGATAACTCCCATACTCAACTATCATTAAATCCATATAATAACCCCATATGAATCAAAAGATCTCATCTTTAACCAACCATAAGATGGATCTAGGTCCAACATAACATGATATCACAACAACTCTTGTTTCAACCACTAAACCACAACAACTCTTGTTTTGATCACTAAACTACAACAACTCTAGCTTCAACCACTACACCACAACAACTCTTGTTTAAATATTCCTCTATCAAATTCCCTTAACTCCCACTCACTCCATTTCCCTTCTAATAAATTCCACTCATAAAACAAAAGCTCAAGTCCACCAAGAAACTAACAAATTCCCTTAACTCCCACTTACCAAGAAACTCCTTATAGAGTAGATTAGCTGTAAATTGATTGATTATTGATTGATTAGTAGCTGATTAGCAGCTGTCAATTAAACTATCAATTAGGCTAAGATTGCCTAGGATTCTTACCAGACTTAGACCCTTGCACAACTATAAATTGTAACAATTCTGATCAGTTAATCATTAAGCCAATATATTTTTTCACCTTCCTTCCCCCTTCTTTGGAGGGTCCATCATGTTTGAGACGATTCCTATCCATACAAGACACCCAGCTTGTCTATATAGTATCTAAGCACAGAACCAAACTGATGCAGAACACGAAAGGATGCAAGAATTGGAAAGTTCTAAGTCAAGCAATGATTCTACAATCCAGCTTTAATCTTGGAAGTTCTGGCTCATGAGTTTATAGTTTGGGAATATTTCGTATTCAAGTTTTATGAGTCTTTAGAGATCTAGAATGTTGAGGTAATTTTACAGAAGTTTCCTAAGAGTGAAGTTTCTGTTTGGTTAGGATTCCTAAATTGCTTGGTTTAAGAATTCTATTATCACAGGTATATTTTAGAAACTTAGAAAGTTTAGTCCTATTTAGCTTAGAATTTTGGGTCTATAAATAGAGTAGTCCTCTATTACTTGTGTATGTCTTATGTTTTCGTTATTCAATTAATAAGAGTCTACAGTAATTTTGGGCCTAAGGTGCGATGCCTTAAGGTCCTAGGTGTGACTCCTAGTGTTTATCATCCCTCTTGGTGTGACACTAAGAGTTCTCTCTCTTATTCTCTTATTTTTATTCTTCATTTGCACTATTAGACAGATTTCCTGCATTTAATTGATATTTTCAGCCTGGTTTTCCTACATAAGCCTTAACCAATCCTAGGGCATACTCATGGAGCAGCTTTAACGAGTTTGTCCTGCATCAGTTTGGTATTAGAGCCATCTTCTCGTCTTTCTTTCTCTTGTAGAAAATTTCATCTTTAGGAATTCCAAAAAAAAAATCAGTACCTTTTTTGCTTTAACAAATCAAAGGTTCAATTTTCTCCTGCTGTCCTAAGAATCCTTATCCTATGTCGACTAGGAGTGGGAAAAACTACCAACCAAGGTACAAAGACAAGGAACGTGATGAGTTATTCTATTTAACCATGGAGAGAGTAGATGCCTTGGACGTCCAAATCAAAGAAGTAATGGTTTATCATGTTGGGACCAAGGGTACTGCAGCCGTAAGCTCAGAAGCAGCAGTGGAGCTAAGAGCAATGTAAAAGACGTTGTGGATGTTGTAGATTCTCAAAATTCAGGTCCTTCACAGCTTGAAACTAATGAACACAGGGCTGCTCAACTCACGGCCAAGCGACAAGGTACTCTTCTAGGTATGGCCCATGACATTCTTGAGAGCGGACGATGTAGTAAATCGAATGTCTATGATGCCACAGGGGACATTACCAAAAAAGTGCGAATTCATGTTCCAGATTTGGATGGTAGAATTGACCCTTGGGCCTTTTATGATTGGCTTGCTACACTAGAAAGGTTCTTTGATTGGTATGACATGTCTGAAGAGAGGAAAGTTAGATATGCCATAATGAAGCTTATCGGACAAGCTCAAATCTGGTGGACGGGTAAGGAGTATGATTGACAAATTGGTAGTAATACACAGGTGACATGGGAAGAGCTGAAGTTGGAACTCAAACGAAAATACTTACCTAGGTATTACCAACAAGACCTCTTTGATGAACTTACGAACTTAAGACAAGGAACCATGACCGTAGTTGAAAACATAAATAAGTTTGAAGAGCTGAAGATCCGTTGCAGGGGTAGGGAGGATCCTCGGCATACTTTGTCTCGATTTAAACAAGGATTGAGACTAGAAATTCGCAACCAGATGATGACCTATCCCATGAACACAATAGATGAAGCATTCCAGTTTGCACAAAGGGTTGAAAGAAGCTTTAAACAGATAGCTAGGAGGTTCCTTTCTCAAACCGGGGAGACAGATACCACCAGAAAATTCCGTTTTAATGACCGAGGCACGAAGTCAGCAGCTCCATCAGCCTACAACAAGTATAATAATACTAGGAGTAAGGTTCCTATGGCAGAAACAAGGAGGCAGGATGCTAGTCATGAATGTTTCAGTTGCGGATAGAGGGGACATTATGCATGGGAATGCCCCAAGAAGAAAAATCTGCACATAGGGATAGAATCCAATGGGGATGAAGAAGCTGAGGATAAAGAAGAAAAGGAATCTGAGTATCTAGATGGAATAGCAGGCCTTGAAATTGATGATCTGGAAGAAGATGAGGAGGACATCATTCCTTTCAGTTGTTAGGCACATCCTTAGTGTGCCTAAGCGGGAAAAGGAGGATTGGAGAAGAACTGCGATATTTCAGACTTTGGTTAGTTGTGGGGATGTGACTCAAAAGCTCATTATTGATGGGGGTAGTAGCATGAATGTGGTATCCGAAGCTACGGTTGAAAAGCTTAAGCTACCTGTGGAACCACACCCAGGCCCTTATAAGGTAGCATGGATAAATAACAGTTCTATTCCAGTGACCAAGCGCTGTTTGGTGACTGTAACTCATGGCCCTTGTAGTGATTCTATCTGGTGTGACGTCATTGCAATGACCGTTACACATATTCTATTGGATCGTCCTTGGCTTTATGATCGAGAGGTGATGTATGATGGGAAGGAAAACACTTATTCCTATGACTTCAATGGGAAACAGCTTGTTTTAAAGCCTTTGAGTGCAAAAACTATGCAGGAACATCGAGCAGAAAGGCCTAGGAAGAACGAGTTGACTATGAAGCAAGAGAATTTACAGCT
Source organism: Voacanga thouarsii (assembly GCA_026120185.1). Classification (NCBI taxonomy): domain Eukaryota; kingdom Viridiplantae; phylum Streptophyta; class Magnoliopsida; order Gentianales; family Apocynaceae; genus Voacanga; species Voacanga thouarsii. Next base: position 3,764,487 of record JANUWF010001942.1, read on the forward strand.
CATTGAACACGGAGTTGAACGAGCATGTTCGAAATTTGGAAGTGTGGAAAGTGAGCTTATTGTGTCAATGGAACTTGGCCAAGATGACAAAGAAGCTAGTGTTCATGATGAGGGTGAAAGGGAAGCTCTGTTGGAAAAGGACACAGAAGCTGATTTCCAACCAGGCACTCTGCTGCACAAAGAGGATACCAAAATGACTTTGGAGAACGCTGATGCTAAGATTGTTCTTGCTGGAAGGGTTGACGTTTTGCTGGAAAAACCTATAGAAACTGGGATTCAAGAGGATTTTGTTGCTTGTCTTGAAACAGTACAACGAGATACAATGCAATAAGAATCTCATATATTTGTTTGGGATCGTGGAAAGCACAAGGCCATGCAAGAAACCTACATTCAGTATTCTTTTAGAATTGATTTTGTTCATCCTAGCACTAGCAAGCAGCAGGTTTTTATCATTCTTAATTTGTGTGCTTTGCATGAGGAAAATTCCTAACTTTCTACTCCAGATACAAGGGTTGCTGTTCTCGAATTTTTTCCTACCATTCTTCAAAACTCGAGGACGAGTTTTCTCCAACTGGGGGAGAATGATGTAGAACACAAAAGGATGCAAGAATTGGAAAGTTCTAAGTCAAGCAATGATTCTACAATCCAGCTTTAATCTTGGAAGTTCTGGCTTATGAGTTTATAGTTAGGAATATTCAGTAGATCAAGTTTTATGAGTCTTTAGAGATCTAGAATGTTTAGGTAATTTTACAGAAGTTTCCTAAGAGTGAAGTTTCTGTTTAGTTAGGATTCCTAAATTGCTTGGTTTAAGAGTTCTATTATCACAGGTATATTTTAGAAACTTAGAAAGTCTAGTCCTATTTAGCTTAGAATTTTGGGTCTAGAAATAGAGAAGTCTTCTATTACTTATGTATGACTATGTTTTCGTTATTCAATTAATAAGAGTCTACAGAATGTTCTCTGCATTCTGGTTGTGTGATGCAATCAAAAGCCGAAGGTGTGATGCCTTAAGGACCTAGGTGTGACTCCTAGGGTTTATCCCTCCTTCTTGGTGTGACGCTAAGAGTTCTCTCTCTTATTCTCTTATTTTTATTTTTTATTTGCACTATGAGACAAATTTCCTGCATTTAATTGGTATTTTCAGCCTGGTTTTCCTACATAAGCCTTAACTGATCCTAGGGCATACTCGTGGGGCAGCTTTAACGAGTTTGTCCTGCAACACAAACGCATCTAGTTAAACATCAGTCCATCTAACAAAACCGAAACCTGACTCACCATAGAGCCAACTCCTTCTAGAAGCCCTCCTTCTGTCCGGAGATTCTCTAGTTATCAACACATGACTGCCTGCCCGTGACTGTCATATTTATAGGTGCAAGGATCCATGGAACAAGGAACTTGCACCAGTAAGCACCAAGGGTAGCATCCTTTAGATAGTCAAAAGTTGGAACCAACCAGCAATTGACTCTGGCAACCAACACAACTGTGCATTCTTGTCCTGGCATTGCACCAAGCGCTCGGCTAACTAGCTTTTGTCTGTTCAGTCTCGGTCCTTAGCCAACTTGGTCCATCTGCCCGTGACGACCAGCATGCCTCGTCCAACACTATGCCTTCCAACTGGTACCGTGCCGTTTCAGTGCCCAGCATGCCCAGAACCTGGCTGGTCCGGGCACCCATACCTGCGCACCTAGCCAATGGTGCCCACTGGCACCTTAGACGTCTTCCCCCTTACAAACTTTCTCCAGCTAGGGAACTTGATGTCCTCATCAAGTGGTTTGCTGTAGCCTTACCCTGAACCACCATCTCCATCTTTGCACGAAATGGTCCACCCTTTACCTGGACAGCTCCATTGGTCCTTCGGGTTATTGTTGACATTGGCTTCCCATACTGCCTTCCAACTTTCCTTTTTACATGCAATTTCCTGGTTATTACAAGGCCTAACATGACTACCACTATTACAAGGCTTTACATCATGTAAATCGGCAAACATGTGCATCACATCATGCACAAAAACTATTACAAGTGGGGATAAATTTGAAAAACTCAACAACAATTCTGGTTCCATCACCCATGTTGTGAAATAGGCACCCTTGTGCTCCTTCTTTCCAGCCTTCACCTGCAAGACTGTCAGCATGTCCATACGATCACAGCGAATATTCTAAAGATGTTATGTAGATCACAGCAATATCCCCGAAAGATGCACAACAAATATTCTGAAGATATTCTATAGATCACAACAATATTTCTCAATATTTTGTTACCACTTACGAGTCCTATTCCTTTGAGAAATTGTCATAATTGAGTATTTCTATTTCCTTTAGGAAATTATTCTAGCTGCTTATTCCCTTAAGGAAACTATTCTAGCTGCCTAATTTTTTTTGGATAAGTATTTTAGTTGCCTAATTACTTTAGGAAATTACTATAATTGAATGTTTTAAGTAATTTCGTATTTTCTAATGATGGATTCTTGCAGACGGTTGAAAGTTTTGCTCATGGGTTTGATCATCCTTTGAGTGATATCACCTAGGGTCTTGTAGTGCTTTGTAGTGCCTGCAGGGTTTGTGGTTCTGCTGAAGGCCTCTAGTTCCTTTGGTCTAGGGGTTTGAGGTTGATCAAATCAAAACTTGAGAAAGTTAGTCCTATCTTGATTCACTGGGGGGTTTACAAGCCCTTTGCTTGTAGGGTTTCGCATCACGAGTTGTCCACTATTACCTCCCTCTGGCTCAATTTTTCCTTCGTCTGGCCCCTCTTTGCCCTCTGTTTGACATTGCTTTGGCCTCCATCTGGGCCACTCTAGCCTTCATCTGGCATGGTCTGGCACGGCCTGGCACTCCCCTCTTGTCATCTTGACACACCCTCGGTTTGTCCAATCCTGCCCAAGGTCTCATCCTTGGTTTCATTTTTGCTGAACCCATTCGGCAACATCATCTAGCCCATCTAGACATTCCTCCATTAGCGAGGAAGTAATGCCATACCACAGGCCACCCAACACATGGAAACTAGTAGACTTCCGTCTCCCTTGGTCTGACTCACTGCCCAGCTGCAACACTGCACAAACCTAAACCCATCATACATCCATGCTCTGGTACCTTCTGCACCCTCTGCTTTGCCTGCCCAGCAATCATTCAACACGAACCAGCACGAGCCATGGTCTGAACACTGCTCTGATACCACTTGTTACAAGGGTGACCCATCAATCCTTGCACATTCTAACCAGCACCTTGGTCAATCAGCCTTCTCCACAAGTCATTTTAAGGAAACAAAATGAAAATCACAAAGAAACGCAGCAATCACAGTTTACAGGCAAAGCCCAACCTTGTTTATTTCCAATACGAATACAAGGAAAATGTCACACAATAGAAAATAAAAAATGAGTCTCACATTCCAGATACAAGACACCCAGCTTGTCTAGTACCATCTACCTACAAAACCAGACCCTCGTCTGGTACAAAGTCTGTCTACCCCACAAGACTGACTGACATGACTCGCACTAGAGCCAACTCTCTGTTTAGAAGCCCTCTTCCTTTCAGAGATTCATAAACCTTCTGTTTAGAGATTCTCCAACACTATTGTTGTTGTGACGGAATCCTTTGCAATTAAGAAAAGAATCATCAGATTTCCTTATCTTTTGTTATTGAAGTTGTTTTTTCTGGTATTAATGTTAGTCTCCAGTCATATCCCTGTTCAGAAAGCTGTACCTAAGTTTATTGAAAAGATTGATAGAATTTCTTGTCTTTTGTTTTTGTGTAATTCTCTTGGGCATTTGAATTTGCTTATCTTGGGCATTTGAATTTGCTTATCCTCCATTTCACCTGATATGCAGGAAGCGGGGAATGTGCCCTATGTTGTTGAAAATGGATGTGGAAAATTCTCAAAATCACCAAAGGAGATAGCAAAAATAGTTGCACAATGGTTTGGTCCAAATCAAGATGAGCTGAAAGCAATGTCACAAAATGCACTCAGGCTGGCAAGGCCAAATGCTGTATTTAAGATTGTCCATGATCTTCATGAGCTCATCAGACAAAGAATTTTTGTACCTCAGTATTGTTCAACCTGAATCTAGTGCCCCAAATCAAGTTTTGGTTTGGTTCCATTCGAGTAACATTCTGTTGGTGAGAATGTAGTTTATTCATTTTCTCCCTCTCCTTTGAGATGATATTGAATCAATTAATAAAAGTTGGAGATTTAAAAAAAAGAATAATGTTAAATATTTTCATTTAATTAATTTGCCTTTTTGTATCATCTGATATCCGGTGCCCCTTTTCATGTTTTTCTCATTACTGATTTATTTCTATTACCTTTCTTCCTTCTTCCCCTTGATAAATGGAAGCTTACCCTAAAGCTTCTTATGCTTCTGTTCAAAATTGATTGTACCAAAGTTATCTCAATGGTTAGACAGAGACTAAAGTTTACAAGAAGAGTAACATTCCAATGAGCTGAATTTGGATTGAGATTGTGCAAGAGCAAGGAAAGTGTGGAAGCTTTTATTTCCAAGTCAGGCTGGACATCATTCTGGACTAGCTCCTCGGAGGACTGGTAGATTTTAATCTACGGGATGGCGATGGTTCTCAGTCTGCATGCCAACATTGGAAATATATTTTAGGAAAAGAGTGCAGAATATGTGGTATTGGAGGAATAGTGATGTAGGCCGGAAAGGAGAGCTAGGGGCATTTTGTTATGCGCGTGGTGAATGCCTTCTAAAGGAGGTCTTGCGAGGCTGCATGACTGATTCTTGGCTGCCTTGAATCTGGAAATTTTCTTCTCAGTTGTATTTATTCTCTTCACCATCTTAATACACAAATCCAATTTTGGATTGAGGTGAGACCATTTAGTGGTTAGCACAAATTTTTATTTTCTTTGTAATTTATCAAGTTCTATAGTGAACAAATGTTGCGTGAATGTGAAAATTTTAAATCATACATTAGTAAACTAATATTCACAATTTTAAGCACAACTACAACTAGAAAAGAGAGATTATTTCCACCAGTTGTCTAAATATTTAATTTGAGACAAAATAATAGATAACAAATAAGTAGAAAAATTACTTATTTTGTCCCTGACTTAATTTTGGATGGAAGTTTCGGCCTCCTCCCTATTTATTGTCCTTGAACAAATTATGAGCGACGGAGCTTACCCACCGCCATTCCATACCATGGCCTTAAGCCAAGACAAAACAGGCCTAACTTATGTGAAATTTTTTTTTTTTAACGGCAAAAGAGGAAATTCAACCGCTTTGTGTCCCAAACATCATCAAATTGTGTATATTATGTTTTTCCTATTGTTCATTAAATACATATACCCAGATTTGATGATGTACACTGTCCTTCAGTGATTACCGACAAATTGGTTCCAAAGCTTGAAAGGATAATCTTCAACGTGTTGTGAATTTAATTCAAAATAAAATCAGTAACTATAAAATTGTAAAGTAAAAATACTAGAAGAGGAGAGAAGAGAGAGAATCGCTTAGATACGATTTCATTGATTGTTCGTTTGTTTACATATGACCTCTATTTATAGAGATTTCGATATAAAATTTGAAAAGTTACAGAATCTAAAAGGTTAAGAAATAAATTTAATAACCTTAAAAAAACGAACGGTTACAGTATACGAACAGTCACATTATCTTCAAAATAACGAATAATCACTTACTATTGTTAGGAAAATGAACAGCCACTTAACCTTTCATATTTCATAACACTCCACATTGAATGTTCATTTTCAACCACTTCGAAAAATGTCTCGTTAAAAACCTTCATAGGAAAAACCCTATGGGATAAAAACCTAATGAAGGAAAAGAGTACACTTTCCGTTCTGAAGGGAATACTGCCTCATTAAAAACTTGACTAAGAAAAAATCTAATAGGAAAAAATCGTAGTTAAGGAAAAAGAGTACAGTATACATATTTCCCCTCTAAATAACATCTTCAAGATGCATTTATGTCTTTCAACTGACACATTCCAATTTTATGTACTAATTTTTCAAATGAAGCAGTCAACAATGCCTTAGTGAGTAAATCTGTCAGATTATCACATGATCGAATCTGTTGCACATCAATTTCATATCTCTTCTGGAGTTCGTGAGTAAAGAAAAATTTCGGTGAAATATGTTTTGTCATATCTCCTTTAATATATCCACCTCTTAATTGAGCTATATAAGCTGCATTATCTTCATAAAGAGGTATTGGAATTTCCTTTTCAGAAGGTAATCCACAATTTTCTCGGATATAATGGATCATTGATTTCAACCACACACATTCTCGGCTTGCCTTGTGAATAGCTATAATTTCAGCATGATTAGAAGAAGTAGCTGCTATAGATTATTTTGTAGAGCGCCATGATATAACAGTACCACCACATGTAAATAAATAACCAATTTGAGAACGTACTTTATGTTGATCGGATAGATAACCAACATCAGTATATCTAATCAACATTGGACTGGTTCTATTTGAATAAAATAATCCAAGATACATTATCCCTTGGAGATATCTTAGGACATGTTTAATCTCATTCCAATGTCAACGTGTTAGGGAAGAACTGAATCTTGCTAATAAATTCACAGAAAATGCTATATCAGGTCTAGTATTATTAGCAAGGTATATCAATGCACCAATTGCACTGAGATATGGTACTTCAGGACCAAGTAGTTCTCCATTATCTTCCCGAGGTCGACAAGGATCTTTATTTATATCTAACGACCTCACGACCATTGGAGAATTTAATGGATGTGCTTTGTCCATTTAAAACATTTTAAGAACTTTTGTTGTGTATGTTGATTGATGAATAAAAATACCATCTTCCAGATGCTCAATTTGTAAACCAAGACAAAATTTGGTTCTGCCAAAATCCTTGACTTCAAATTCTTGCTTCAGGCTATTTCTTGCATTTTGGAGTTCTTCTAGAGTTCCAATAAGGTTAATATCATCAACATCTATCTCAAGTATCACAAAACCAAATCCAGATTTCTTAATAAAAATACATGTACATAGTGGATTATTTTTATATTCTGATTTTAATAAATATTCACTAAGACGATTATACCACATGCGTCCAGACTGCTTTAAGCCATATAATGACTTTTGTAATCGAATGGAATAATTTTCACGAGGGTTAGAATTATATGCTTCAGGCATATTAAATCCTTCTGGGATTTTCATATAAATATCATTATCAAGGTTCCCATATAAATAAGCAGTCACAACATCCATTAGACGCATGTCAATCTTTTCACGTACTACTAGACTCACAAGGTATCGGAGTGTAATTATATCCACCACAGGTGAATATATTTCATTGTAATCAATACCCAGTTTCTACGAAAAACCTTGTGCTACAAGTCGTGCTTTATATCTTACGACTTCATTATTTTCATTTCGCTTTCACACAATATACCCATTTATAACCAATGGGTTTTACACATTCTGGTGTTCGGACTACAGGTCCAAAAACCTCAGGCTTTGCAAGTAAGTTTAACTCCAATTGAATCGCATCTTTCCATTTTGACCAATCATTTCTATGACGACATTCTTCAACTGATATTGGTTCAGGATCCTCATTATCTTTTAACACTTCAAGTGCTATGTTATATGTAAAAACATCATCAATAGTTATTTCTGTCCGATTCCAACTTCTGCCAGAAGTTATATAATTAATGGACATCTCACTATTCCGTTCACTATTTTCAGATATTTGAATCTTTTCATCAGTTTCTACTTGATCTCTTTTTCTTAATTATTCAATTGGATCAATCTGATCATTTAATCCTCTTTTCTTTCGAGGATTTTTATCTTTTGAACCAATAAGTCATTCACGTTTCTGATGTGTTTTTTATTCAGTAGCTATAGGAATTATATTTTGTCCTGTTGGGACTTCTATCCGAATAGGAGTATATATAGCTAGAATATGCGATTTAGTTACCCTTGTAGAGTCCGCAAAAGAATCTGGTAATTGATTTGTAAGTCTTTGCAAATGAATGATCTTTTGAACTTCTAGTTTACTTGTGCTCATGCGCGGATCTAAATAATTCAATGATGTTGCCCAAGCAAGCTCCTTTTTATGTGGTTTATGTTCTCCTCCTAATTTAGGAAACAAAGTTTCATCAAAATGACAATCAGCAAATCTTGCTGTGAATACGTTACCCGTCAATAGTTCAACGTATCTGATTATAGAGGGAGAATCATATTCAACATATATTCCCAACCATCTTTGAGGACCCATTTTGGTACGTTGATTTGGCGCTATCGGTACATATACAGCACACTCAAAAATTCTCAAATGAACAATATTTGGCTCGAAACCAAAAACCAATTGTAAGGGAGAAAATTTGTAATAACTTGTTGGCCTTATGCGCACAAGTGCTACATTATGCAAAATAGCATGTCCTCAAGCAGTTGTAGGGAGATTTGTTCTGATTAATAACGGTCTAACAGTTAATTGTAACTGTTTAATGAAAGATTCAGCTAGACCATTCTGAGTATGAACATGAGCTACTAGATTTTCAATAATAATGTCAATTGACATGCAATAAGCATCAAAGGCTTGGGAGAAATATTCTCCAACATTATCGAGACGGATCCTTTTGATAGGATAATCTGGAAATTGCGTTCTTAAGCGAATTATTTAGGCAAGCAATTTCGCAAACGCCAAGTTGCGAGTTGATAATAAACTGACATGCGACCATCGGGTCGATGCATCAATTAAAATCATAAAGTATTTGAATTGCCCACATGGTGAATTAATTGGTCCACATATATCACCATGAATTCTTTTTAGAAATACTGAAGACTCAAACTCTACTTTTGTTGGAGATGGTTTAATAACCAATTTCCCTTGAGAACATGCAGCACATGAAAATTTATCAGATGTCAAAATCCTTTGACTTTTCAAATGATGACCATTCGTATTTTCAATTATCATTCGCATCATAATAGCTCCTGAATGACCCAAACGGTCATGCCAAATGATAAATGTAGCAGGATTAGTAAACTTCTAATTTACTGAATGATGCACTTCAATTGCATGGATTTTTGTGCTATACAGGCCAGATGAAAGAGATTGTAACTTTTCTAATAAAGATTTCTTACCCGACATTATTTGAGTAATATAGAGATACTCAAAACCATTTTCTTCCATTGTTTCAATGTGATATCCATTTCGGCGAATATCTTTAAAGCTTAATAAATTTCTTCGAGATTTTGAAGAAAATAACGTTTTAGGAATAATAATATTTATTCCTTCGGATAATACAATATTAGCTCTTCCGGAGCTTTCAGTCAACTTTACACTACCACTTATAGTATTAACATTTGTTTCTCCCATCTGCAGGTAGGAGAAATATTTTCTATCTTTCAATATGGTGTGTGTTGTACCACTATCAATTAGACATATATCTTCAATGCCATTTGTGTATCCAGTAAGCGGAATAATAGTCATCTGAGTATAACAAAATATTTATAAATTTAAATACTCAAACAATAAAAAAAAACTTTAAACGCTAATTACTATTACAATACCAAAAATATAAAACATAAAAGAAACATATTAAAAGTAAACATCACCAATCAAATGCTCAATTCTTCCTTCAGGATGCTCAAAGAAATTAAAACCAGAGAAAGATGAAGAAGAAGAAAAGACTTGGTGTTCCTTGAAGAACTACATGAGAGAGAGAGAGAGAAAGAAGAGAAGATCATAAGGGTTCTTGTGACTCTTGGTTTTTATAGAGTTGTTTCATGTGACTCTTCATCTTCCACTAGGGTTATATCCCATATAACCGAAAAGCCACAATTCAAATAACCTTTCATCTGAGAATTCTAACATCATTCACTTCTGGAAATGGAGTAGAACATATTGGTCGAGTTTCATGATTTTTCATTAATAGCTCATTATTTTGCTCAGTTACGAGAAGACAAAATATTAATTCTGCATACTTTTTGAATCCCTTTTCTCGATATTGCTGTTGTAAGAGCACATTTGAGGCATGAAAAGTAGAGAAAGTTTTTTCTAACATATCCTCATCAGTAATATTTTCTCTACATAGTTTTAGCTACAAACTAATTTTAAAAATAGCAGAATTATACTAACGAATTTAAAATCTTGTAATCGCAAGTGCATCCAGTCATACCGTACCTTTGGAATGACGACCATCTTCTGGTGATCAAACCTTTCTTTTAAATTAGTCCACAAAATAAGTGAATTTTTCACGGTAAGGTATTCAACCTTTAAGTCATCATGAAGATGATGACGAAGAAAAATCATAACTTTAGCATCATTTTGTAATGATGATGGATTTCCTTCTACAATGGTATCTGCCAAACTCATTGCAGCTAAATGCATTTCAGCACCTAGTGTCCAAGATAAATAGTTTTTTTCAGTAATATCAAGAGCAACAAATCTCAACAAACTCAAGTTTGGTGAGATTTGCCATGTGAATACAAAAGCAAATAAGAAAAGTACTTACCTTCCTCTTATGTTATAACCCATGATGATAACCTTTAGTAAAACAGCTTCGGTAGAGTCTCGTGCTGATAACGTGTTGTGAATTTGATTCAAAATAGAATCAGTAAATATAAAATTATAAAGTAAAAATACTAAAAGAGGAGAGAAGAGAGAAAATCGCTTAGATACGATTTTATTGATTATTCGTTTGTTTACATATAACATCTATTTATAGAGGTTTCGATATAGAATCTGAAAAATTAAGAAATAAATTTAATAATCTTAAAAAACGAACAGTCACAGTATAAAAATAGTCACATTATCTTCAAGATAACGAACAGTCACTTAACCTTTCATATTTCATAACATAACGTTAATTTTATTTGCATTTTCTGGATAAGGGAATCAATGTCCATGACGAAATTCGACGTTAAGACTATCTGCTGAACATTTTTTATTGGCCAACTTTTCACCCATTTCGTTTAAGGTAACGCGCGCGCAAGCACACACCCGCCTAATTCTCAAGCCAAGGGAGAAGGAAACCCGACATCCAAAATATCTTGCCAAATGCTCACATGGGAGCGGAAAGAAAGGATTTCTTCATCAAATTTACCATTCAATTTTGCTTAATTGACGATTTTGTTGTTTAAAATTAGAGTGTGAGACCGTGCTTAAGCCGAGTCTAACAGGGTCGGCTTGCAATAGGCAATTGTACTCACTAACAGCTAGGTATTCACTGCTACGAATTTAGACCAAGATAAAGGCAAAATACTTCAAAGGGATTTGTATGAAAAGAATCGATTAATATCACCAAAAGAAATAAAGGGTTACTCTGAACAGACTTTAACATTCCAAGGGCGCCGTCTCTAGAACGAGGGATTGAATAGAACAATCTGATAAAAGTTGGAAAAATCCATTTCAGACAACAAGTGTTTTTTAACTCCTATATTCAAAAACAGAAGTTCGGCCTCGGCCTAAAAAGGCTTACAGACTATTTTTATGCTATGCGAACCACCATAGTGTTCCAATATTCAAAACTAAGAGAGTCGAAAGTACAAAGGAAGAAACTCTTTTTAACATTACTTCATCTGCAAATGCCAATGTAAACAAGATTAGTATCAAATTCAAACCTCGAATAAAAGCTCGGCTGAGATTGAAGCCGTGAATAACAAAACAATGGAGCATGGCCAGGATAGGAAAGTAAAATTGGGGATTGAGCAGCACGTGCAAAAATTATATCCATCAGGACCTCAAGGTGTGGAGTCCCCTATTAGCTATTATCAACTTTCACCAAGAAAACCATGCTTTGAAACAAAAAGCAAGAAGCACCACCAGAAATACTTAGCAGATTTAAGCAAGCTTCCTCAACTAGAAGAATCACTTTTACATAAAGAAGTATGTGAGCCTTGTAGGCTTTTTTTCCCCCCTCACTGAACAGAAACATGGGGTACAAACTCAATTAATTCCAGCTTACTAAAATACGAGAGTGGTATCAGATCTGTGTTTGGATGTGCTAAAACATTTTCAACTCCAACAATCCTCCTCCAATCATGCGATCAAGTGTATTTATTCTTGAACAGCTCTGTATCAAATTTCTAGAGAATAGTTTACAATCCATGATCTAGGTTTAATACTAGGGAACACTATAATTATTTCTCAAGAACTCACAACATCAAGAACATTCACCCTAGTTTGTTCCAACAAACGACAGACTCAAAATTCAGAAGAAACTATCAAAAATGTAGGTGTAATATACTGCATTGAATGACTGGGGACTAGGTTGATTTGCTTTGGGGTATCCAATTATTGAACTGACATGTTATTTTGGGATCATGAACTATTCCCCCCTCCTCTTCTTTCCGCATTATGCCAGCATAAAATGAAGAGAGGTAGAGTCATCATTATTTTGTACAGGATTTAAAGTGGTTAACTATACAAGTTTTATTCAACACAGCAAGTTCTTGAATCCAGTGAAAGGCCAAAGGTTCGCCACACACGGAATTAACTGTTGAATGCAATCATACAAAAATGGCCATTCCAATATTTCCCCTAAATTTCAGATGTGAAAACAACACTATTAATCACAAATTACTTCTAATTGGGATTGTCACTTATAAAACACCCCAAACAACCTATAAATACTGCCCCACCCATGTCAAGTTCTAAACTTTCTTGTGAATTTGAGCCATATTTATAGGCAAAAGAACAAGCATTGCCTAAATCACAAGTTTCAGATTCCCAAAGCCGGTCTCACTACTCACAATCAGCTGACCATCATCAAATCAACGTCACTCAATGGAAACATAGTGTATAAATGATTAAGAACAGCAAAAGCAATACAAGCTTGATTCCTAGATAAAAGTACTTTTAGGGGTTTCTCCCTGAAGCATAAGCTTACCCATCAGTGCTTCTTGTGCCTTCGTGCAAATGAGAGTTTTTAGCATCCTCTGGCTATCAATCGTCAAATCAAACAAAAATATCAGATGAAATATGCGACAATCAGCAAAACATAAACATTAAAAAAGAAATTCAGAACTATGAACCAGTGAGGCCACAATCAGAGGATATGTTAGCGAAAGTGGGTTTTGTGGGATCATATGATGCAATCATAGTATCGCACAGCATTTCAATTACGTCGCATTCCAAAAATGCATTGTTTTTGCGTTAATAAAGCACTTCTCAAATGTGTGTGTGTTTTTTTTAATTTTTCAGAGTAATTTTCAGAATGGAGAAAATAAAAGCTAAATGGCGGTTGTAGTTAATGCATTATCCTTTTTTTTACAAGTTAGCTTCGACAATCCTCTCAAAACAAAGTTATTTCAGGATTCCAACAACCCCCCCCCCCAAAACAAAGAAAAAATTAAAAAAAAACCCAAAATTCAAATACCACATGATATCCCCACTTCCCCAAGTAGCTACTAAAGAACTCAACTTTTCTTACATAAAAACTTATGTGACATTTGGGCCATTTGGTAATACTACAAGATATTAGTCAGGGACTCAACCAAGGCTGGCACAGATTATAAACCAAAATATTTCACATGCACATAAGCGCAGGTACATACTTGGACTAAAAGAATTGTTGCAATCATCAAGAGAACGAAAATTGAACAAACAGATGCTTCAACCCAATCAAATTCAAAGAACAATCATCATAACTTTCTTAAGTACCATCAGAAATCAAAGTGTATAAATTATCTATAGGGAAAGAGAACTACCTGATAAATTTAAGTAATCCAAGTAACACCAGAAATAATCAACCTTTAAGCAGCTATTGCTTCAGCACCAATCTCCTTGTCCTCAGCATAATGTGATGTGCCATTTGCCTCAGAACCTTCGGCATCTTCAGCAGGTGGCTGAACCTGTTCATCCTCTGGCAATGGCTCCTCCACATAGTCATTCTCAAATGCATCAGGGGGGACCTCATAAATCCTCACTTGTGGCTTTGACGGGTCTTTGACTAGCACATACTTTCCCTCATTCAATTTCATGCACAAGTCCACAATACTCTTAATAATACCCCACATGTTGGAGGTGTTCAAGTTAATCTGTGTAGCAAATTCCCTTGGCTTATAACCTACCACTGCCAATATCACATGATTGAAATGATCCCTAGGATGAACTCTGGAAACATATCCCAACTTCATCATATCTGCACTAGCCAAAAGGGCCTGAGCCGTCCATTTTGCCAATTTATTTGCATTATTCTTCAACTCAGTTGCTAATACAGCACCTCTTTGAGTCTCCAACTTCTGCCTCCAGTCCACACCAGAATACTTGGGATCAAACTCATTCAATGCATTTAGTGTCAAAAATGATCTCTGATTATTAACCTCCACCACACTCTGCACCTCACATCGTGCCACTAAATGCATATCATCATCCAACTTCCACCTTCTGTACCTATAACCCACAGAAGCCACCTCTTCCCCTTCATTAGCAAAGGGGTTTGGGTCCTCAAAATTCACCTTATTCCCATCCCTTATCAACACCTGCTGTGAAAAGTTCTGGTTTACATAGGCTGCCTCCACACTTAGAGAATATGCTGAGTTTATGTCATCTTTCACATCAGGCAAGGGCTCTTGAGATGTCTCGTGCACTGATAGTAAATCCAACTGAGAACCATCCCGCTTATCAAAGAAGAGCTTGTTTCCAACACGTTGAATTACTATATCCCATGAATACACTGACCTTGGAGCACACATTAGGGTTGAAAGGATAGTGTCTGTGGCAAAAACTGTCGCTTTGTCCTCATTAGCTAGTCTGCGAATAACAGGGTCGTCAGTGGTAGTCACCTTGAAGAAATTACGGTTCTTAAAGCGCTCCAAGCGACGCTCATTCTTAGGAGTGATACGATCGTAGGAGCGGTCATAAAATTCGAGGCCGCCACAGATGAGGAGGTCTTCCGGTTCAGGGACAGAGAAGGAGAGCTTGGAGAAGGTGGAAAAGGGGATTTGATCGAGCATGTTCCATTCAGGTTGAATGTCGACCGAGGATTTGAAGACCGCAGATTCGCGACGCTGTCCAGCATTGGTGGAAGAGCGGTTCAGGTTATAGAGCCGGTCACGACGGGCGCGTTCCTTTTCTGCTTCGCGTTTTCTGGCCTCGACCTCCTCATCACGGCGCTGCGGGAGTTGAGAGCGGTGATGATGGTGAGGATTGAAGCGCCACCGGGGGTTGAATTTGGGACGGTTAGCGTGGTGGCCATGGTGAGATTTGGAGGCAGTGTTATCAACCAGGCGGAAGGAGGAATCCTCGTCCGCGGCTAAGGTGGCAAACGAGTCGTCGCCGGAGAAGTCGAAGGCAGAATCGGATGCATTTTTGCTGGCAGGGTTTGAACCCGGTCGGGTTGGATTAGAGAGGGCACGGGTCCAGTCGGCGATGCGGCCTAGCTTTTCAGACCTCGAAAACGGAGCAAAAGGGACATTGGAAGGGTGGTTGGGGACGGAGAGAGCGGAGGCAGAAGACGAGTCCGGAGGGCCCCAACCGTCCGGGTTAAACGGCACAGCTCTGACTTCGAAACCCACCATTGCTGTATCTAATTCCGATCTTAGAGCTGGTTTGGGATGAGATTTCAGGAGGTAGTAAAATGAGTATTTTAGAAGGCGGGAGGTGGTTGAGAACGGATGCGGCGCTGAAGAGGATCTGCCGAGCTAGGGTTTCTTTTCTTTTTTTTTTTTCGGTCTTTTTTGAAAAATTTTCTTAACATTTTTTTTTTGGTTGCTATTTTGATCTATGTGTTTTTAACTTTTGAGATTTCCTAATTATTTTCGGATAATTCCTTATGACCATTTTCATTAGTTAAACCGTTAACAAGGACTAAAAAAGAGTTGTTCAAAAATAATTAGAAGGGTCTAAAAAATTTAAAAAAGAAAAATACATTAAAATTGTCAACAATAAAAATTAAAAGACTAAATTAATGAATTTTTCCATATGTAAATATGATCTACTAAATCTTTTCAAATTAAGTAATTGGTTAGTTATGTCACCTTATTGAAAGTTTCTTTGAATGAAATTTGTACGAGTACAATAATCTTGGATCCTTAACTCTCTCTCTCTTTATGTATATATGTATGTTATGTATGTATATGTGGGTGTAAACACTCAAGGTTTTCTTTTACGAATTTAGGGCCACACAATTTCAATACGGAAAGTGTGCGGCGATTTCATGGCCATGATTAGCTGTTAGCAAATCTTGTGGTGGGGGAAAAGCCATGTCCTTCATAAAAAAAAAAAAGGTTAAAATGATCGTTTTGGCCCAAACTCTATCAATATATTAAGTAGGCTTGAGCCAAGCAAAACAAACCACTAACTTTAACGGTAGCTGATGGACAGTTTTGCAGGGATTCTCGATGATTGCTTTGCAATCCTATTCTCCTTCCTTATCTCACTCTCGTCTCACTGCTCTTCTCTCTCTTTCGTCTTGCTCCATCTCTCACTGTACGGTCCTTCTCATTCTCTCGCTTCACCATCGTTCTCCTTTCTCTCACTGCACTGTCCTTCTCACTCATCATTCTCTTCCACCTTCTCTGTTTCTTGTTGTCGTCCTCCTCCCTTTCATTTACTATTCTCATCAAAGTTATCCCTCAATGGTGCAATTCTATTGGAGAGCTAGGCACACTTCTCATTTAAAAGGTTAATTCTTTTTGTTTCCCTAATTTTCAATTTCTCTGTTTTGGCTAGTCATTCCCCCCCCCCTTTCTCTAGGGTTCTGATATCTTTTCTGCATGGTTCGATATTTTTATTAGAAAGAAAAATTTTGATTTATTAGAATGCCATGTAATAAATTCATTCTTATTGTTGTTGTTGTTGTTGCTTATTTTGGTTTGAATATGAATGCGAGTTCAATTCGCGGCTCAATCTCCAACACTAGTTTTAATCAATATGAAAACTTTGAAGTTAAAGTTTTATTCAATATTGGTACATTGCATCGAAATCCAAATTTTGAATTTGAGCTTAAATCTAAATATTCATTAAAAAAAATATTTAAAAATATGTGCAAACTAATTGAATTTGTTTTTTTACCTCAATTGCAATGTTTTCAATACAACGTTGAATCTGAATAAGTTGGTATAAAAATCTTGAAATTTAAGCTTGATTCAAAGTTCCGTTAGTACACTATGCTTCAAAGTTTGAATATGAGCTCAAATTAGAATATTCACAAAAAAAATTTAAAATATTTTTTGTTATTTCATCATTGATCGATAGAACACACTAGTCTTAAGAAGCCTCGAATTCCTAGCAGATTGTTTCTTGATACCTCAAATTTGATGCTAATAACATTATATTTGTAGGACATTTCCTTAACTTTAAGGATCATGTATTAGAATTTGTATTTTCATATTGATTGATTGGTTTTAGGAAGTTCAGGTTTCATTCTAGTGTCTGCCATTAGTATTTTTTTTTAAAATTCTTTGTGTACTATATCACTAGTAATATGATAATTTCATGGTATATTTAATCAATTTGCCTAAAATTAGAATTCTTTATACTCCTCTGTATTACATACCATCCTCACCCTATTGTGGAACTTAAAAGCCAGTGGAAAAATTGCAGTATAGATGCCACGACTACTAGCCTCTTAAAACTTTAGATTATGAAACATCTTTTTTAAATGTTAGATATATGAACTTGGAAACCATAGAAAAGTGCTAACACAAATGTGATCACAAAAATTTCAAAATTTATATCTATAAAAATGTTGAAGGAGACTATTAACTGCTCTCTTTTTTTTTTTTTTGGGTGAAAATATAGGCTAAGAATGTATAGTTGTGTGTGTATCATTCGAGGGAAGGGAAATGTATCCGATATAGCATGATACTAAAGCTCAATTCTTCTCAATTCTATAGAAGTTGGATGGTTCTATCACATGTACAAAAATTCTAAGACAAATTAAGGTTAACAACAGAATACCATAGCGACAATAAGTTACAAGACGGCTGTATTGCCAACTCACTTAGGTTATCGGAAGATGGAGCAGTCTCTATCATAAGGAATGTAACTCTAGAAAATCTCTAACAATGACCTTGAGAGGTGTAACACCCCACTACTTACGTACCCCAAAAGAAACAGGGATGTCGTCCCATCCAAAGGATAAAGGGTCTTTATAATGAGGTAAATAAATAACTCAACCAAAGAAATCCCTTAAAAAAACTTAAACACATTACAGCTCAAAGAAAACTCATACAGAATTTCAAAATAAAGATTGACAGAACATCGTCTCTAAACAAAACTATTAAAAATGTAAAGTACAAATCTTGGACTTTAGCCCCAATCTTGTCAGAAGTGCTCTCAACCAGAAAACATGCATAAACAATGTGAGAAATAAATTTCCCAATAAGCCCTCTATGTGTGAGAGTGTTCATTTGAAACAATTTTGTGATATGCATTTTAAAATACCAAAAAACGCAATTGCATTCACATTTAGCCGTTTTAAATACAAGAGTGGCGTTTTCAATTTGCTTTCTTAATAAATACCCGTATTTCAAGGAAATCATCCACTCAACAATAACGTGGACTATAATACCTTGCATCATAGCCCTGAGTCATGAATTCTTGCATCATAACCCCGTACTCTGAAACTTTGCATCACAGTACAGTGGGTGATTGGCCCACTGGATAAGGATACTCCTTTTCCCAAATCCCTCTAACTTATTGGTTGTCCATTCTGGAGAAATACAATCGCACTTGGAATTGGTTCGCTAGCTCGGACCGGCTTGACTCCCTAGTACTATCGTCTAATAAAAAAAATGAGTTCATCTCCCAGAGGTGGCTGCTTACCGAAAAATTAGCTCGCTCCTTCTTTGGCTAGTGCTAGTAGCATACCCTTATTAAGTACTTAACGTTTTTGCAACAAAGAACCACATTAGCAACAAGTGGTAACCAACAAGAGAGTTTTAAACATGACTTCATAAACCTTGATTAAATCGTTTAGTGCAAAAGTCAAGTGAGTTGTTTCGAAATCCTTTTGTTTAAAAAAACAGTGCGTGAGTTGAAATAGAATAAGAAAACTAGCCATGCTGAACATTTTATCACAACAAAACCATGTTTCCATAAATACCACAAAATATTTGACAACTTGCAATTGCTATATTTCGCAAATGGTTTTAATGCAAGAATTTACCTTGGTATATAGCAAATTAATTTCTTAATCACAATGAGTGGGGCTCTTGACAACCTTCCAAGTCTAAAAGTTATAAAATAAATAAGTCACCACTTACTCTTAGTACTTTAGGAAATTATATTCCTTTTATAATTAATTCTTCATTCACATATAACAATCAAATCTTCAAATAAATCCTTGTCCAAACTTTTACCTTATCCCTAGGTGTCAACTGATATTATTATTTCATTTATAGAAGTATACAAATTAATAATAGAGAGTTTCCTTAAAAATTATTAACCTGATCACAATTTACCCTTTTTTCCTAAAATATAATACATATGAAAACACCTCAGAATGACCTCAATTTTACAAAGACATTCGTAAATAGATATAAAACAGAATACCAGTGGCCTTGAACAAAAATTAGACATCAATTACACAAAATTTTATTTTTCACTACTGTAGTGTTCTGCCCATCACAGACTAGCATTAAAGAAAAAGTCAAAACTTTTAATTTTCTCATAAGAAATTCTAAAATTTTACAGTTAACATCTACACACCAAAGCTAAGTTTTCTCAAATTTGACCCTTCTCAAATTTGAACTTTACTAGGTAGTCATAACTACATCAAATAGAACATTTTTTAAAAATAGGGTACTCTACCTCTTCAAGTATTTCAAAAATTACTGGGTTTTATCCCAGGATTTTCTTGCATGATCTCTAGCATAAAACATATCCTAAACATGTCTAGATTACAATATCAAAAGGCCCTACATTAATAAATTACTTTGCTATTTTATTTTGCATTAAATCCTATAACTAGCATAATATCACAAAATTTTCAAAATTCAAGAATAAAGAATAAAAGCATTTTCTTTTCATCAAATCTTTTGAAAGGTGGTTTCTTTTTCAATATCCAAGCATGTTCAGATAACAATCATAAATTCACAATCAAAGAATGCATGTTACATATTTTAAAGCCTCAAAACCCTAATTTCCTCTATTATGGCGGCAACCAAGAAAATCAAAGAAAAGAACTAACTTTGTCATTACCTTTTGTTAAGTCTAACTCAAACAACCTTAGAGGGAAGAGTGGGTATCTTCTAGCTTCTGTTACCACCAAGAACATCAAGAAATCGATCCAAGAATGGAGCTTCCAAGTTGTGTTTTTGTATAGAAATTCTTCGTAAGCAATACAATAATCAAACTTTGGCCAAAGGAAAAAGAAATTTCATGTGAGGTGGGGGGGGGGAGAAAGAGACAGTTGCTAGGGTGGATTAGGGCTAAAAAATCTGACTTAGTTGAGTTTTTATAGGTGGATTATGATAGGTTTAGGAAATAGAAAAAGAATTAACAAAAATCCTATTTTCCCTAGGTTTTTTCTAATTAAAAGCTTCTTATAATTAATTTGTCATAATTCCTAGAGATTTGGAGAGCTAGGTGGTGGCACGTATGAGAGAAATTAGGAAGAGAATATTCTCTAATTTTTCTTAAGTTTCAAAGGATTTGAAATAATAAATCCCTTCTAAGATAATTTCTCAATTACACAAGAATTGGGTTTTCCCTCTTTCCCTTCTCCTAGGTGGCAGTTACTTAGGCTTCTAGTAACTCCCTCAAAATATTCTCCTAGCTAAATTAAATATTTAAATTAAAAAAATCCAATTTCCTTCAAAATAAATTAAATAAAGAGAAAATTCTTGCCAGTCTAATAATTAAATACTTCCTAAAATTAATACATAAGAAAATAAATGAAATAATCAAATAATGAGTATATAATAAATATAAATAGTAACTACACAAATATATTAACGAATAACAAATAAGTAATTATTTATCGACTAATAAATAGTTACCTAAATTATTTTAATTAACTACTACTCTATAATTAAAAACACAATTTTAGAGTTAGTTATACATACATACATACATACATACATACATACATACATACATACATACATACATACATACATACATACATACATACATACATACATACATACATACATACATACATACATACATACATACATACATACATACATCTTTCTTTCTTTCTTTCCCCTATTAATTGTTTTATGCTAGAATATTCTATCAATCATTACTACAAATAGCGATTTCTCAAACATCACCAAAGCACAACAATCCTTCCACAATCATACTCAAACAAATTCATTCATGCCATGCCAAATATATTTATATGCAAAAATATTCATGCCATATGGTCTATATATTTGCCCATTTCTAGGAGCATTTAGGGTGGGGTGTTACATTCTCTTCCTCTTAAGAGAATTTCGGTATAAAATTCCTACTATGTCATACCTCAAAGTATTTTCGGATATTTCCGCCTCACCCAGTCCTCAGTTTCTCAAGTAGTATATTGTGTACCATGATGATCCCACAAAACCTTCGCCATAAGAATCTGCTTATTTCAAAGAGTCTTAATGCTTCTGTCCAAAATCTTTTACCGGCTTCCTTATTAAGTACATGCCTCAGGTTAGGATGATATTTCTTCAATTACGATACATGCAACACATCATGTATTCCAGTCAAACCCTTTGGTAAATCCAAGCGATATGCCATCGGTCCAATCCTCTTAATAATTGGAAATAGTCCCAAATACCTTGGACTCAATTTCTCTCCTTTCAGATGCTTCAGGATTTCTCTATTAGGAGTCAACTTCAAAAAGTCTAATCTCTTACTTGGAACTCCAATTCTCTCCTTTTGTTATCGACATAACTCTTTTGTCAACTTTGCACCGCCTTAACCTTTCCATTATCACCCTCACCTTTGCCCCCTCTCCTGTATGCACACTTCTCCAGCCTTATTAGTCTGCCCATCTTCTGTCCATCCCCAGTACAATGGCATTTGACATTTTCTTCCATACAACGCCTTGTATGGTACCATTCCAATTGACGCCTGGTAACTATTGTTGTAGGCTAACTTGGCGTAGGGCACGCAGTCAATCTACTTGTCACCCAAGTTTAAAACACTTACCCTCAACATGTTTTTCAGAATTTGGATAACCCTTTCTGATTGCTTGTCTGTCTAAGGGGAGCTGTTGTATTGAACTTTAACTTCGATCCCATGGATTCTTGGAATTTTTCCCAAAATCTTGAAGTAAACCTCAGATCTCTATTTGACACAAAACTTGAAGGTACTCCATGTAATCTCACCACTTCCCACACATATGTCTGAGTTAACTTGTCTAAAAAATCCTTCACATTTACCAGTATAAAGTGTGTTGTCTTAGTCAACCTGTCCACTACTATCCATATTGCATTTTTTGACCTTTCGTCAGAAAGAGTTCAGTGACAAAATCCAATGTTACCTCTTCCTATTTCCACTCGGGTATCGGTAGAGGTTGCAACATTCTAGCTAATTTTTTGTACTCGGCTTTGACTTTTTGACAAGTTAGATAAGTTGAAACATACCTCACTATATCTTTCTTCATTCCCGGCCACCAAAAAGCTTATTTCAAATCTTAGTACATTTTTACTTCTCTGGGATGAATTGCATATTTACTCTTATGAGCTTCCACCAAGCTCTTCTTCCTTAGTGCTACTTCTTCAGGTACACACATATGATCTCGAAAGTATAACACTCTTGCTTCATTAACCCGAAAGTCCTTTCCTTTTCTGCTTACCTCTCTTTTTTTAAATTTTTGAAACTCCGCACTATTTTGTTGAGCCTTGATTATCTCTTGTTTCAGATCCAGCATTAACCTTAAATTACTTACATAGATCTTGCCTTCTTTCACCTCCTTCTCTTGAGCTAACACTTTCTTTACCGATTTTACCTCTTGTGTCCTCTGTCTAGCCATCTTCATTTTTCGACTTAAAGCATTAGCTTCCATGTTGGCCTTTTCGAGATGGTAGTTGATTGGATATTTGTACTTCTCCAGAAACTCCATCCACCTCTATTGACTAAGGTTCAAGTCCTTCTGTGTCAAGATGTACTTTAGACTTTTGTGGTCGATGAAAATCTCATACTCCAACCCATACAAATAGTATCTCCAATTTTTTTAGGGTGAACATAATAGCGGCAATTTCCAAATCATGCGTTGGGTAATTGACCTCATGCGGCTTTAGCTTCCTGGATGAATATGTTATAACCTTTCTTTCTTGCATCAATACTGCTCCCAACCCTTTCTTGGATGCATCGGTGTAGAGAGCATAAGGTTTAATTCTCTTACAGTAAGCTTAGCATATGTCATAACATCAATCTTCTCTTAAGTTCTTGGAAACTCTTCTCGTACTTCTCATTCCAGGTAAATAGCATATCATTCCTCAACAATCGAGTCATCGGGGAGGCTAACGTAGAAAACCTCTTGATGAAACGATGGTAGTAACCTACTAATCCCAAGAAACTCCTAATCTTGATCATCGTCTTTGGTTGCTTCTAATTTGAAATGGCATCCATTTTGGCTGGGTCCACCTTGATACCATTTTTTTACACCATATGTCTGAAGAACGATACCGACTCTAGCCAAAACTCGCATTTGCTAAACTTGGTGTATAACTTATGCTCTCTCAACTTCTCCTATACCAGTCTTAAATATTCCGCGTGTTCTTCTAAGTGTTTCAAATAGATTAATGCGTCATCTATAAATACCACGATAAACTTGTCTAGGTAGGGTTGAAATACTTGATGCATTAAATCCATGAATACTGTTGGTGCGTTCGTTACTCCGAATAGCATCACTACAAATCCGTAGTGTCCGCACCTTGTGTTGAAGGCTATTTTTGGAATATTCTCCTCATTTATCAGCACTTGGTAGTACTCCTGCTGAAGATCCATTTTAGAATAACAACATAATCCTTGTAATTGGTCAAATAACTCATCGATCAACGACAACGAATACTTATTTTTAATTATCAGATTATTTAGTTCCCAGTAGTCAACGCACAACCTTAATGTCCCATTCTTCTTTTTTACAAATAACACTGGGGCTCCCCATAGAGATGTACTTGGCCTAGTATACCTTTACTTTACTAACTCCTTCAACTGCTCATTTAGCTCCATTGGTGCAATCCAGTTCATGAAATTGGTTCAGTTCTTGGAATCAAGTCAATGGTGAACTCAACTTCCCATACTGGAGGAAGAGAAGTGAGTTCTGCAAGAAATACTTTGGGGAAGTGCTTCACTACTTCTGTGTTCTCCAAGGTGCTCTGGCCTTTCGGCTTATTGATTAAGTAAGCCAAGTAATCCGTACATCCTTTCTTAAATAATTTATGGGCCTTCACTCCAACTATCATAAGCAACTCCTTCACTTATTTTCCATTAAACTGCAACAGTCATAGCCTGATCTGACAAATTGTACCATCTTATTCTTGCAATCTACTCGAGCCCCATGTTTTGCTAACCAATCCATCCCTAATATTAAGTTATAATCTTTTATGGGTAATATAATAAGATCCGCTTTTAAGTTTTCCTTCCCCATATTTATATTACAACCGTGCACACATTTTCTTGCTTCCACTAATTTCCTTAGAGGAGTGCTCACTAACATAGTATAGGGCATTTCTAATACGCCCTATCCTAAATGATATGCACTACTCTGATTTATGTATGAATGTGTTAAACTAGGCTTTATTAGAACATAAACAGAATAACCTTAGATAATAAATGTACTTTCTACCATAGCAGCTCCATCTCCAACCTCCTCTGGGTTCATGGCAAATACATTTACCTTCACCTGGGGCTTCGTCCCCTCCCCACTCCCCGATGCTCTAATTGCTACTCCCTTATTCCCTCTAGGGGGTGGGGTTGCTGGTGGCCCAATCCTTAATGGCTTCGGGTAAGCATTCCTCACCTAGGAAGTATCCTTATAGCAACTCATTGCATTCTCCTTAGACTAGCAATCCTTTTCCATGTGGCCCCGCTTCCCACAAAAGTGGCAACTTGGTATGTTTGGAGCAGGTCCTGTTGGAAAAGTCTGGACTTGCTTCCCCCGGTTTCCAAACTATTGTCCTGCTAGCCTCTTGTTGATTGGCTCATGTGGGGCTTGCCTCATTAGCTGCTGAGGTCAAAAGCCATCTGATTCTTATCTTCATTCTTCGTGCCGAGTCTTGTTCTGTTTAGTATCTATCTACCTCTTGTAGTGCTTGGACAATTGATTGAACTTGGCTGCATATTGATCTACTATTATACCTCGCTACCCTAGGTTATGGAACTCATCCTCCCGCTTCTCTACTACCTATTAGGGAATATACTTAGCTCGAAAACTTCCACAAAGTTATCCTATATCCAATCCTGATCCGAGTTTTCCCAATCCTCCTAGACACGCTGCCACCAATCGTGGGTTGGGCCTTTTAGCTTGAAGGTTGTAAATTTCATCATGCATTTCTGGATGTAATTCAGGGTAGAAAAGATGTCTTTCATCTACTCTACCTACTGTTTAGCTTTCTAATCCTACTCAGCCTCACTATGGAAAGTAGGTGGCTGAAACTTAAGAAAATGCTCTAGGGCCTTATCTTCCCCCTTGGGAGCTTTCCTTTCAGACAAAGTTTGCAGAATCTCCGTTATTTTATTGAATTCTTGTCCAAGGTTTACCTTTGTGGGCACCTCAGTTGCTACATCCTCCTTCTGTTCATAACCTCCTCCTACTTCAGGTATGGATGGTCATATAGATTCAAACTTCGGGATAGATGAAGCACTCTCTCGGGTGGTTTTACCGAGAACTATAGTTTTTTGCCTTGGTGCTATCTTTATCCATACAAGATCACTTAGAACATAAGTATGTATGGATGTGATATGTATGATTTAGTTATGCACATTTCGCAAATATGAAAAATCCAAACTCAACTTATGCAAAGTAATAAATCTAGTAATTTTAAGTGTAGGTAGTCATTTGAAAGAAAATAAATTCACATGCATAGCCTTCTTATTTTGCATAATAACAACACATATCATACCATAATTTTTCCCCCAGTTTTGAATAAGTAAATAAATGAATTTAAAAAATAAATAAATTATTCAAATTTTATTAGACCATTTTTTTTTTGAAAAGGAAATAGATATCATATATGATATCATTATTTCAATCAATAAATACTTGCAAATAAAGTAATGCAATCTTGGAGGAATTAAGGAAGCTAACAAATAATGAACTTCTATTTTTTGTCACTAGAGCTATCAGATGTGGGTTCCTCTAGCCAACCCCCAGTGTTTTTAGAAAAGTTGATCCCTTTTCCATCCAAAAACCCCAACGTCCAAGACTCCTTGGTAACCTTTCCGAGACTCCCTATGGCCCCAATAGGTTTCCTAGAACTCTCAACCATAGTCAATCTAGCTCTCAGTCTTAACCTTCTAACTTGCTCATGGCATTGAGCTATGAACTCCTCTAACTTGCTCTGGGGTGCCCCAAACTCTACCTCTCTTCGATCATCACTATTAGGGGTCAAGTTCACAAGTGGGTTAAGTTCTTCCTCAACTACTTCCTCTTCTTCTTCCTCACTCTCCTGCTCAGGTAACTCTGGTTTAGACTCAGAATTAGCTAGTGGAGGGGGTATAGAGGGTGGTGGTGTGGAGGGTGGTGGTGTGTTGGATCCATACAAGAAAGGTCAGTCCCTAACAACTATTGCGGATCTTCTAGCTATCCTATTCACAAGTAACACCTAACTTAGTATAGGATTTAAATGCTTAAATAAGTAATCTCATCAAAAGAATAGGATGTAACACCCCGCTACCTATGTACCCCAAAAGGATGTCATCCCGTTCAAAGGACAAGAGGTCTTTATAACGAGGTAATAAAAAACTCAGCTAAAGAAATCCCTTAAAAAGACTTAAACTTATTACAGCTCAAAGAAAACTCATACAAAATTTCAAAATAAAGATTGACAGAACATCGTCTCTAAAAAAACGATTAAAAATGTAAAGTACAAATCTTGGACTTTAGCCCTAACCTTGTCAGAAGTGCTCTCAACCTGAAAATATGCATAAACAATGTGAGAAATAAATTTCCCAGTAAGCCCTATGTGTGTGAGAGTGTTCATTTGAAATAATTCGTGATATACATTTTAAAATACCAAAAACGTAATTGCATTCACATTAACCGTTTTAAATACAAGAATGGCCTTTTCAATTTGCTTTCTCAATAAATACCTATATTTCAAGGAAATCAACCACTTAAAAATAACGTGGACTATAAAACCCTACATCATAGCCTTGGGTCATAAAATATTGCATCATGAGCCAGTACTTTGACACTTTACATCACAGTACAGAGGGTGACTGGTCCACTGGGTAAGGATACTCCTTTTCCCAAACCCCTTTAACTTATTGGTTATCCATTCCAGAGAAACACAATCCCACTTGGAAGTGGTTCGCTAGCTCGGATCGGCTTGACTCCCTAGCACTGTCGCCTAATAAAAGAACTAAGTTCATCTCCCGGAGGTGGCTGCTTATCGAGAAACTAGCTCGCTCATTCTTAGGCTTGTGCTAGTAGCCTACCTTTATTGAGAGTACTCAACATTTTTGCAACAAAGAACCATATTAGAAACAAGTGGTAACTAACAAGAGAGTTTCAAGCATGACTTCATAAACCTTGATTAAATCGTTTAGTGCAAAAGTCAAGTGAGTTGTTTTGAAATCCTTTTGTTTAAAAAAACATTGCGTGAGTTGAAATAGAATAAGAAAACTAGCCATGCTGAACATTTTATCACAACAAACCGTGTTTCCATAATTACCACAAAATATTTGACAACTTGCAATTGCTATATTTCGCAAACGGTTTTAATGCAAGAATTTACCTTGGTATAGCAAATTAATTTCTTAATCCTAGTGAATGGATCATTGCTCTTGACAACATTCTGAGTTTATGAGTTATAAAATAAATCAGTTACCACTTACTCCGAGTACTTTAGGAAATTATATTCATTTTATAATTAATTCTCCATTCACATATAATAAGAAAATTTTCAAATAAATCCTTGTCCAAACTTTTACTTCATCCCCAGGTGTGACACCTATATAATTATTTCATTTATACAAGTATACAAATTAATAATAGAGAGTTTCCTTAAAAATTATTAAGCCAATCACAATTTCCAGCGATTTACCCTTCTTTCCTAACAATATAATAAATATGAAAACACCTCGGAATGACCTCCATTTTTACAAAGACATTCCTTAACACATATAGAGCAAAATAAAAATGGCCTTGAAAAAAAAATCAGACATCAATTACACTTAGAAATTTATTTTTGGCTACTATAGTGTTCTGCCCAACATAGACTAGCATTAAGAAAAATTCGTAACTTTTAATTCACTCGTCAGAAAGTTCTGAAATTTTAAAGTTAACATCTACATGTCCATATATATGTTTTCCTATCCTTTCTCAAATTTAGACTTTATCAAGTAGTAATAACTATGTTAAATAGTACATTAAGCAAAAACAGGGTACTCTGCCCCTTCAGGTTTTTCAAAAATTACTGGGTTTTATCCCAAGGCTTTCTTGCATGGTTTCTAGCACAAAGCACATTCTAAAAATGTCTAGATTACAATATCAAAAGGCCCTACCTTAATAAATTACTTTGCTATTTTATTTTGCATTAAATCCTACAACTAGCATAATATTAAAAAAATTTTAGATTTCAAGAATAAAGAATAAAAAGGTTTTCTTTTTCATCAAATCTTTTGAAAGGTGGTTTCTTTTTCAATAGCCAAGCATATTCAGATAAAAAATCATAAATTTGCAATCAAAGAACACATATTACAAATTTTAAAACCTAAAAACCTTAATTTTCCTCTATTATGGCGGCAACCAAGAAAAGCCTAGCTTTTTCTTCCATATTATGATTTTTGCTCAGTAGACAAATTCCCTGAAATCCAACCTCTACTTTAGTTTAGTTCTTTCTATTCATAGCAGCATCTAGTGTAGCATTACAGGTGAATTAGTCTAGCATCAGTTTGGTATCAAAGAAAGTTTTTTCTTTAAAAGTAATAGAATTGTTTATCTTTGCTAGTTTCTCAAGGAAAAGAAAAGGGGGGGGGGGAATGATTCTACAAAAAAAGCAGAAGTTTTAGTATTTTGTAGGTTGAAGACTCCTAATGCAATGATCATTAGATGTGGGAAAAACTAAAACTAACAACATACACAGATAAAGAATGCGATTAATTACTTTACATATGATGGAGAAATTGATGTATTGGAAGCCAAAATTAAAAAAGCTAATGGCTTTCTATACATCAACTCATAGAAAACTAAAATCATGACCTACCATCGTTGGCTATACCAACATCCACTTTCATCTCTACAAACAACTTCAATGATATCCCACCATCTATATGCCATAGTCCATCCCTTTCAAAAGCCACTAAAAAAAACTTCCAGGTTAATCCTGGTACTTTGACCTCCAAACCATGCCCCCACCTTTAATATCAGCCAAATCCCACAACATTCTACCATCCACAAGGCACAAAATAAAACTAACTAAAACTGTTGTAGCCACCACTATCCCTACCAGGTTTCAAAGAAATGAACTCTGCAAAGATTTTTCTGTCTTAACTCTTGGTCAAGACAACCATGACCTTAGTAATAAGTTTGACCATTAATTATGTTTCAAATGGATGTAATGTCTTTTATTCTATGTCTAAATGATTAATTAATTAATAAAATATTATAAATGAGACCAGATATACCCTGAACCAATCAATATTCCTACACATTCAGTGACTAGATGAGGATCAGATTCCTGTGCTAAAGTCAACAGTTAGGCTATTTATTCAAACCATATATGGATCTAATCATTTATATATTTATCAATTCTTTTGTAATAATGTAACCCTAACTCGTCTCTTAACAATAGAGTGATACTGCTGAACACTATGGCATTTTATTTCAATATCAAAAGTTTCTAAACAAGTGCATTTCATCTATTAGCATCACAAGTTTGACCTCATTCATACTAATGCTAATCCCTACACAATTTATTCTCAACAGTTAAAGATCAAAATTGAAGAAAAACAAAAAGCCAGACAGAAGAATTCATGTATGTGGAAGATTTTTAAGATGTAAATATAAGGAGATTAGAAAATTCAAATGAAAAGGATACTCTCTTGAAACCTAGATCTAGGAGTGAAGATATCTTTTCACTTTGGGCAATAAATTTTACTATACTTTGACGAGGAACATCCAACTGAACAACAGGAAAGTAAGGTTGTCCACAGTAGTAGACTCTTGGGCATCTCTCCCAAACTTAGTATTCTTGTACTTCTCTAGCTGTAAATAGCCAGATACTGCCCCATTATGATAGGTGTGGAAGGTCAAACATTAAAATGATAGAACAAATTCTCACCATAGTAGCTAATTCCTCCGTTGTCAAGATGTATAGACATGAATAAGACCATAAAGCATCTCTACAGCTGATTCAGCTAATTCATTCTATTCCTCTATAAACATATCCCCTACATTTTAGATTAGTTCTATTCAAATATCAGACTGCATTCTTGTTTGAATGTAGTAATTGGTTAATTTTGTTATGAGCCTGTAAACCTAGTAATAGACATGTATTTGTGGTTTGTGTTAGAGAATTAGTTCTGAGTTAATAATCTGAAACATTTGTTTATTTTACATTTTCAGCTACTTTATATATTAAAAATGACATTTTATTTACTTGTTGATGCTTATAGTGGCAAATAATAGATATCAGCCTCTAGTACTAGATTTTAAACCAATACTATTAATGACAGTTTTTTTTTAACTCTTATTTGCTGTGTAGTCTAAAGATATGTAGACATAATTATTTAGGATTTACTTAGGGTACATTATAATTTTTAAGAGAAATAAAAATTACTTAAGTTTGAAATATTCATAAGCAATTAGTTTATCTTATTATTGTTAAACCTTTCTATTCCATGTTTCTATTATAGTACTATTCAATTTATTCCTTCTACATGGAGAAGAAAAGAAGGACTGAAGAACAAGGAATTCATGGACGACTTTGATTCTACAAAGTTAGGGTTTAACATTGCATGACGAGATTTGGTGTGTGGTTAACTCCTGCCCTTGTTTTGGACTTATTTCATTACCATTAAATATTGTGATCATAATTTGCTTGAATTTTGTTATGGACATTATTTGTTACTTCCTTAAACATTCAATATTTTATTTCGTTCAAGGTGAACTCCGTATGGTTTGTGGTGTCAGTTGATGTTACATCGAGGTGGATTGATGTTCTTGGTCCTACCCATAAGGCATTAGCAATGTTTATTTTCAAATTTGTTAATTTTGTAGTTGTTTCTATGTATTTTATTTCAATCATTCAAATTTAGTGTCGTATGAAGTATTCAATTGCGATCTTCATAATAATTAATAATGATTTGAGAGGATATTGATTTCTGTATTTAATTTGTAGCGACAGGTCTTCAATATAGTTCTGAGATTATTGTATCTATTTGCATACCCATTGTCTAGGCCATTCAAGTTTCAACCCGCACGTGTATCCCAGTGTGACAAGAACATGCAGTGAGTGTTCAATTAAGTAATTTATAATTACGTTGAGGTTGCATTGATGTTCTTCCTCTAATTGTGTTTGTATGCCACTTACTGCTACTCGTTATTAGGTGTGACATATTATGGCCATGCAATTCGTAGAATGGTGGTAGGGCCAAATTGACCCATTTGTGACTAAGGTAGGCTGGCACGATAACTAATAGCCCATTTCAAGTTCTCTTGTTTTACATAAACTTGTGTTAATTTTTTTTTGGGTGCAGTCTTGTAGGGTGTTGATGAGAGTTGCTGCAAATGAAGAGCGTGAACACTTATAGCACAACCTGAAGTTGCCTCAGTCTACCAACTGCTGAAGATCTACCTTGGCCTATCCCTACTGTCAAGATGTTCCCTACCTAATTCTTCTTGCCAAACTGATTTGTTGGATTATTCTAGATGTTGTTATGGGATATTTGTTGAATATTGACAAGGATGAAGACAATCTGTTTGTCTGAGGATTTGTGGATTGTTATTGGTGGGTTATTTGTATTCATGTTCAGAAATCTAGGATTAGTATAAGGACTTATAATTGTATATGTTGTTATTGGATGTTTGATGGATATTGACTGAGTATGAATAGTTGTTAGTCGTCAAGGATTTATTGTCAGTATTATTGTTGATGTGTGGAAGTAAAGGTGATAGATTATTGTTTAGCTATATTTATGTCTCTCCATATAGTATTAATCAAACTTGTGTTGTCAGTTAATGTGTTCAAGTATAGTGTTAATGTGATAGTGTATGGTGTTTTTAATTTTGTGTAGTCTATTCATATGTTTATGTGGCTTATTCATGTAGTAACTAGTGTAGGTTGATAGTCAACCATATGCCTGAGGACTGTGTTCATGTGTTTGTGTATTCTATTAATGTGTTTGTGTCGTTTGTTCATGTGTTGTGTGGGATGTTCATGTTAAAACTAGTGCAGGTTAATAGTAGTCTATATGCTTGGGACTTGTATTCAGGTGATTGTGTATTGTGTTTATGTATTTGTTGTCATGTGTTCATATTTGTGTTTAGCCTGTTTATGTAGTAACTAGTGCAGCTTGATAGTAGCCCATATGTTTAGGCTTGTGTTTATGTGATTGTGCATAGTTTTCATGTCTTTGTATAGTCTATTCACGTGTTTGTATAGGCTGTTTATGTAGCAACTTGTGCAGGTTGGTAGTAGCCTATATGCTTGGAGACTGTGTTCATGTAGGTATATATAGTATTAATGTATTTGTATCACTTGTTCATGTGATTATGTATTGTGTTAATGTATTTATGTCACGTTCATTTGTTTGTGTGGCCTATTCATGTATTTTATGGCCTCAATTCATGTCTTTGTGATTGTGTATGAGTGTACTGGTTTAAGTGGTGTAATAGGATATGCTAGTTAGGTGGAGCAACTATAGGCATAGGTAGGAATGTTGGAGCAGTGCCTTGGGGGCTCGGTTGTTTGGGTGGAATAGGTAGCGTTGTTACCCTAGATGGTTTTGGTGGAGGAGCTAGTGGAGGTGTTAGTGGTTGTAGCACCGATGCTCTTCCATTACCTTGAGTATTAATCTGACATATATGCATATCTTCTTGCTAAATAATTCTCAAAAGATTTAATCTATGCTAGGTTTGCTAGTAATGAATGATGTGTGAAAGTGCATGGCGTTCATAGAAAAAAGGAAATTTAGGGAGCCAATAATTCAGGTAATTGAAACATAATGTAAAGCCGATATTGAAAAGCCACTTATCCAGAAAATACCCAAATGTCCTTAAAAACCAGTTTTGCTTATGAATGTACAAAAAATTGTAGACCATTTAGCTCGCAATGACATTCACCAAAATCTCCATATTATAGAGATTTGGTGAAAAGGGTTGAAAAGGTAGGGTAATGGTAGAATTAGAAACCAAATGAACACTAAGGCATATATATGAACAAGCTCTAATACATCACTGTTGTCAGAATTAGAATTCCACTAAGGCTTTGAAAAGCTTTGCACACAACATGCTATTATTTTGTCCACTAATTAAGAGCGAAACAAATAGTTAACTTCCTAGTGAACCTTCAAGACCAAAAAACACTAATAGCCATTCAGTGCCATTGAATGTACAAAGTGAGAGAGATGATAATAATGATGCCAACCAGAGAGCCTCCTAACACTACTTTTCTTCTTAACGAGAAGAAAACGTCATTTTAAATTAAGGATAGCCATGATAAAGTATTATATATATATATATATATATATATATATATATATATATATAAATGTAAGTTCTTAATGACTTTGAAATGCAAGTACATGGCTTAACACATTCATGGATAACAATATCATCATATGCAGAGTCCTTCTGAGACCCCTTCTTTCTTCTTGAACATAAGTTTGCTTTTGCTTTCGTGAAATCTGCATGCATCATTAGAACATGAAACAATTATTTCAATATCAAAGTAGAGGAAATATACAATCAATTAAAAATCAAGATATTTTTCAGTATAAATTATATTTGTAGAACAAATCCAAGCAAATAGGAATAAAAAGTTAAGAATATGGTAATTCAATAATTATATCTAACAAAATTTCAGCCTTTGTTTTCTAGCCTTTATGCATATACAGAATATCTTATGAACAAACTATACAAAAACAAAAACACAATACACAATCACATGAACATAAGTCTCAAGCATATGGGCTACTATTAACCTGTATATAGTCAACTTGTACTAGTTACTTCGTGAACAGGCTATACAAATATATGAATATGTGACACAAATACATGAACACCGTACACAATTACATGAACAGAGTCCCCAAGCATATGGTCAACCAATACTAGTTACTACATGAACATGCCATATAAATACATGAATATGTGATATAGATACATGAACATCATACACAATCATATGAACATAGTCCCTAAGTATATGTGCACTTACAATATGACCAAGCCACACAAACACTTGAAATGTGACATAAATACATGAACACCATACATAATCACATGAACATAGTCCCCAAGCATATGTGCAGTTACTACATGAACATGCCACATAAAAACAAGAACACGCGACACAGATACATGAACATGGTCCCCAAGCATATGGTCAACCTATACTTGTTATTATATAAATAGGCCACATAAACATATGAACATTGGCACAAATATGTGAATGCTATACACAACCACATGAACATAAGCCCCAAGCATATGGGCTACTATTAACTAGCACTAACTACTAAATGAGATAAGCTAAAAGGCATAATTTATTCCAATGCTATACTCCATGAAACTTTATCCAAAACTTTTATGATGACTTTTCAGTGTAATTAAAGAAAACTTAAGGGTGAAGCTCCAAGAGAAAAAAAAGAGCATGCCATATCAACTAAAATAACAAAAGTTTAGAATAATGGTGTACTTTGCTGAGTTCAGAAATAGTAAAATGAAATGGTCTCCTAAAGCTTTGGTAGTTTAGGATAGGGATAGGACTGCTGCTTGTGACACCTCAACTACCTACGTAACCCAAACAGGTCCAGGATGCCACTCCGTCCTATAGATAAGGGATTTTTATAAAGAAAAGTAGGTATAAATCAAAACTTAAAAGAATTGAACCATAAATTAAAACAAGTCCAGCCCAAGATCTTATACAAAGTTTACGAAGCGAAATAATCCAACATTCAAAGTTTGTAAAACTAGCTTGAGAAAACAAAGTTCACAATTATGATGCCAAACCAATAAGATAAATAAGTCTTGCATTGCTAATCATTGCTCTCCCCATCTACGTGGAAATCGAAGTACCCTGAAAACCATGAATTTAAAAATGTGTGAAATAAGAAACCTCAGTAAGCCCTGTGTGTGAATTGGGCCAAGCAAAACTTTTCATGATGCATGCTCAAAGAGGAAGAAACATTTCTTTACAACATATTCATATTATCAAGCAAGAGAATCATGCTTTGAGCAAACATTATCACAGACCATCATAGTGCACTCTCCAAGACCTTCTGCTTGTGATTATAGAGCAATTATATTTCTATATTTCACCAAGGGTGAATGGGGCAGAGGTGACTCCTACCTAAAGGTGTAGCACAGTGCTTCTCCATTTTCCTATGGTGAATGGGGTAGAGGTGACTCACACCCCGAAGGTGTAGCACAATACGTGTCCAATCTACCGAGTAGGTGTACGACCTACCGAGTGAGATACTCTTCTATCTCTCGCCTAAACCCATCTGGCTATCCCACGTTTGGCTGTCGGTTCTTCATTAGACCCCGTTGCTAGCTGGGGACTGGCCCAACTCTCTTATACTGGTGTCCCAATCAAAATGAGTTAATCCAACCTCGGAGGTGGCCACCAATCGAGAGACCTTCTCAATCCGATCGAGACTAGTATAGAGGTTTTGCCCCCATTGAGTACTCAACGTTTCCACAATTTCACTTTCATAAAGCTCCCGTTATCACATTTCTTATAACATACTAAATGATAGGAGCCAATTGCAAAAACAAGAGTCATGATATGATTTTTGCAACTTTGTATGCATTGTAAACACATCTTGTTTGCTTAATGCAAGAGATATTTTGACTTCAAAGATGGAATAATAGATTTAGAGAATTCCGAGTATAGAAGGTTTTCAAAAATAGAAAGCTTCATTTTATAGAAAGTTTTCAAAAGAAATAATTTACACACGGTTTCATAAATATATAAGAATTTACCCTGTTAATAAATATTTTTTTTTCTCAATCTACCAAAAAAAATCTAATAACATTAATTACTGGAACAAGGGCGGGAGGGGGGTTAATTGGTTGGGAGTGAGAGAGGAGATTGATTGTTCCTTAAACAGGTTTTTTCGTATGCAATAGGACTTACCTTAGTCTAGCAAACAAGTTTCTTAACTACAAAGAGTAGGTTGCCCTTAGCAATCTTTCAAATCTAAGAAAAAGTCATAAAATAGAATGTCATAACCTAATCCTAAATACCTTAGGAAAACATATTGCGCATATATAGTGCACTAGGTTTATAGCAATTTGAGTTCTTGCCAAAAATTGTACAACAAGCAACGACTTCAACTAAATTAGTTCCTAAGCCTTTAGTACATCCCTATGTGTCAGCACATACAATTATTACACATAAGGGAAGTATACAAAATAATAATAGGGGATTTCCCTAAAATTCCTAGGCTTTTCATAATTTCCAACAACTTACCCTATCTTTCCTAAGAGTATAACACACATGGAAATACATCGGATTGACCTCAGTTTTTGCAAAAACATATCGAACATATATAACACAGAATATAGGTGGCCATGCACAAAATCAAACCTTAATTATGCTCAGAAAAATTTTCCCTGTTACTGTAGCATTCTACCCAGAATGGACCAGTGCTAAAGAAAAATTCGTAGCTTTTAATCCAAAAATTAGAAAATTCCAAAATTTTCTAGTTAACAAATAAACACATAAAGCTACATTTTATATTTTTTGACCTTCACCAAATTCGTGCATTATCAAGTAGTAATAACAACATAAATTAGAACATTCAGCAAAAATAGATCACTCTGTCCCTCCTTTTCCTCATGTTATAA
Source organism: Voacanga thouarsii (assembly GCA_026120185.1). NCBI lineage: Eukaryota > Viridiplantae > Streptophyta > Magnoliopsida > Gentianales > Apocynaceae > Voacanga > Voacanga thouarsii. The sequence continues at coordinate 3,801,555 of JANUWF010001942.1, forward strand.
AAAATTGTTGGGTTTTATCCTAGGGTTTTATTGCATGATTCCTAGCATAAATAATATTTTAAACATTTCTAGAATACAATATCAAAAGGCCTTTCAATAATACATTGTTGTACTATTTTATTTTGCATTAGAACCCATAATTAGCCTATAATCACAGAATTTCTAGATTTTAAGAATAAAGAGAAAATGTGTACTCTTTTTATAAAATATTTTGAAAAAAAGGTTTCTTTTTCAATATCTAAACATGTGTAAATGATAAACATAAGTTTTCAATCAAGGAACACATGTTAATTTTTTTGAAATGTAAATCCCTAATTTTCCCTCCAAAGTGGCGGCACTAAGGAAATCAAAGAAAAGAAAGGCTTTTGGTCATTACCTCTTGTCATGCCTAATTCAAACAACCTTAGAGTGAAGAGTGGGTGTCTCCAAGCTTTCATAACCACTAAGAACGTCAAGAAATTGATCCAAGAATGGTGCTCCAAGTGTGTGGTTTGTGTAGAAATTCTCCGTAAGCAATAAAGTAACTAATCTTTGGAATAAGGGGGAGGGAATTTCATGCACTGGTTGGGGGGGGGGGGGGGAAGACGGCTTCTAGCAGGTTTTAGGGCTCCAAGATCTGATTTAGTTAGGTTTTTATTGCTGAATTATAAAAGGTTTAGGAAATTAAGAGAAAAAGGATAATACAAGAAAAAATCCTACTTGCTCTAGGTTTTTATTTAATAAAGGCTTCTTCTAATTAATTTATCACAATCCTAGAAGGTCTAGGACTTAAGATGGCTGGCCATAAGGAGAAGAAATAGGAAAATAATATTCTCCCTTTTTTATTTCCTAAGCATTAAAGGATTGTAACTAAAATCCCTTCAAGATAATTTTTCTAAATATCCAAGAATTAGGTTTTCTCATTTTCTATTATCCTTAGTGGTGGCATTAGGGCTTCTAGAAGCCTAGGAATTTCCCCAAAATATTATCCTAGGTAGAATAAATAGTTAAATTAAGGGAATTTAATTTTTCTCCAAATAAAATAAAATAAGAAGGAAGTCTTGCTAAACTAAAATTTCAGTACTTCCTAAATTAGTACATAAGCAAATATATAAAATAAACATACAACGAATATTTAATAAATATTTAATAAATATAAAAATATATAATAAATATATAAATATATAAACAAATAATAAATAGTTACCTAGATTATTTATTATTTTAATTAATAGCTACTCAATAATTAAATACACAAATTTAAAATTAAATCTATATATATTTATATTCTTAATTAATAGTTTTATGCAAAAATATTCTATTAATTATTATTTCAAGTAGTAATTTCTCAATCATTACCCAAGTATAACAATTTCCTTCACATACCAAACTCGAATAAATGCATCCATACCATACCAAACATGTCTATAAATTCATGTCCTTTTCGCCATTTAGGAGTACCTCTTATGTTTGACAAGGTCCGAATCAGCAACTACCGGCCTTTCTTGGACAAAATTGGCTCATACATCGAAAGATGGACTACCAGATTACTCTCCAATGCTGGTTGGGTTTAGCTAATCCAGTCAGTCCTCCAAGGGGTTGGTTGTTTTTGGTTATCCATTCTACCTTTGCCATCAGGCGTTGATAGAGGTTAAAATCATCATTCTTTTCCTAATTATTTGAGGTTGCTTTAAGATACATTTGTTGTAATAATTAGGTATATTCCTTTCTATTTGATATTTTGCTTATAAAAGGGGTTTTGGGAAAACATGTGCAGATTTAAGTTAAAATTGAGCAGAAAGTGCATAGAACCAGAATGTACTTAGCGCCAAGCCCAACCAGTGGACCAGGCACCGGGTCTATTCTGCTCCAGCAGCAAAAATTGAGCAAGCTTCAGGGGAAATTCCAGAATAGACATGGCGCTAAGTCTGGCAAGTGTACTTAGTACCTGGTCCATTCTACCTGCCAAGGAGAGACGACAAAAAACAGAGCAAAAATTGAGGAAGAACAGAGTGCACCTAGCGCCAGGTGGGTTAAAGGTACCCAACGCCAGGTATGCTTTGGAGGCTGAAATTTTATATGCGGAATTATGGCTTATTCAAGGATATTGGTATTTTTCTATTCCTACTCGGCCAAGACTTCTTCATCTACAAAATTGGCATCCTAGAGGCCTATAAAAGCATAAGAGAGTACAAGAGTTTGAGATATACAACTGAGAAAGGTGAATTAAAGGGCAGAAAGTTTGATTCTCTCATTGAAGGAGGTGTTCACCCAAGTCAAGGAGGATTGTTCAAGGGAGTCTTCAAAGAAGAAGAAAGAGGCTTGTCTATGACTGTTTTCTTTTCTCTTTGGCTTCTTTTACTTTAACAATAATATATTCAATGTTTTCATTATAATTTAATAATATTTTGAGATTCATGATTTATGCATCAATTTAACTACTTGATCAATTGTCTATCATTCTGGGTGTTTGATTACTTGATTTTATAGGTAGATGGAATTAGATTTACGTCTAATAGACTTGGGAAACGAAGTTAGATTTAGTTTAATTTAATTAATGCTATATATTTGTTAAATCTTAATGGACTTGGGAAACGAAGTTAGATTTAGTTTAATTTAATTAATGCTATATATTTGTTAAATCTTAATGGACTTGGGAAACAAAGTTAAGATTAAAGAACTTAAGTAGTCAAATGTTAGTAATTTCGCCTAGAGCATAGGGTTGTTGACTAATTTCATGTCTATAAGAAATTGTGTCTAATGCATTATTTGGTTATGTTGGTTTGATTGGAAAATCTGCTAATTTAATCAAAGGGTAGTGATTCTATGGATTGGGAAAGAAGTGGAATCTATATATTCCTTGGGAAACGATTGAACTTTACTTTATATTCCTTTATGATGTCAAGATGATGATGAATTGAGAGAGTTGTTAAGTAGGTCATTGTCAAGTTTTCTAGGATAAGTGTTTAAATTGCATAAACCTACATCCTTGAGTTGTATATGTTTCTTTAGTTTTTCTTTTTATTCTTTTATCACTTTATTTGGGTTGATTAAACAATGAATGAAAAGTGATTAGTATATACTTGTTCCTTTGAGCATTGATACTCATTAATTCCCTATGCTATGATTGTGATGAGTATACTTGCTCACATGTGTATTTTGGGATTAATGTTTTATTTAAAACTTGACTAAAGAATGGATTTAAAATTGATAATTTTATATATCCAAAATTAACGCATCAAGTTTTTGGCGCCGTTATCAGGGAACAATATCATGTAAGTTTAGATTTTGTTGATTTAACCATGTTAATATGTTATGTTCCTTGTATGATTAGGTGCTGTATTTTGTTTGCTTATTTACTTGTACTTTAATGTCTTTGTTTGTTGTAATTCCTTATAACTTAATTTGTGAACATGTACCTTAACTAGCTAACTTGATTTCATATTATGATGTGTATCTATGATGCTAGTAAGTTATTTTTTATAGGTAAGATGGCCAATTAGAGCTTGGGACGGTCTTCTAACATATCGCACAGGATGACATCTCAACCATCTAACTCTATTGCCTTAGAAAGGGTGTTGGAAAAATTTGCTACCCATGTAACTAAGCGTTTTTCTGAGATAGATGATGCGCTGGAAAAATTTGAGGGCGTGGTTAGAAACATGGAAAGACAAATTTAGTTTTTAATGGATTTAGTGATAAAGTCACTAGTATAGGTAGAAGCACAACATGATTCAGCTGCTATTATATTAAGGAGTGGTAAGGAGCTACCCAATCCCAGCATGGAACCAATACCATCTAAAGAAGATGGGCCAGAACTAGCCCCTCTTGTTGAACCTTTCGAAAAACAACCTGAAAAACTAGATTTTCAGCCACCAGTACCCTACCCACTCGCACACACAAAGCAAGAAAAGATGGACAATTTGACAAGTTTTGGAAATCTTTAAACAATTGTACATAAACATCCCACTTAGTGAAGCCTTAGTGCACATGCCCAAATATGTAAAATTTCTCAAAAACATGCTTATAAACAAAAAAAGATTGGAGGAATTATCTACTGTGGTTTTAAATGAAGAGTGTTCAGCTATCTTGCAGGACCAACGGACGATGCCACGAAAAGAAAGTGATCTAGGGAGTTTTTCTATTCATTGTCTTGTTGGTACTCGTACATTTTGCAATGCTTTAGCCAACCTAAGTGCTAGTATTAATCTGTTACAGTATAAAATTTTCAAGAAGCTAGGCCTAGGTGAACCTATGCCCACCAGGATGAGTATTCAACTTAGGGATTGATCGATTAAATATCCTAGAGAAATAATTGAAGATATCTTGGTTAAAGTGGATAAATTCACATTCCCTGTAGATTTTGTAATTCTTGATATGGATGAAGATTCTAAAGTTCCTTTAATCCTAGGTCAACCTTTTTTAGCAACTGCTAAAGTTTTAATTGATGTTCATGAAGGAAAACTAACACTTGGGGTTGGGGACGAGGAATTCTTTATAAAAATTCACAAAAGCATGCAACATCCTAGTTCTTGTGATGATCCTTGTTTAACGGTTGATATTCTTGATGAACCTATCTTTGACTTTGTGCAGGAATCATTTGTCCAACGTTATATGGAACAATCTATTGTAGATTTGGAGGACTTAATTGAGGGCCATAGGTTGGAAAAATTTGAGGAAATTGAAAAAAGCAGTTTGGGAAGGATAAAGTCATCCATTGAGGAACCATTGGAATTGGATTTGAAAGACCTTCACGACCACTTAGAATATGTATTTTTGGCAAAAAGTGAAGAACTGTTTGTGATCATTGCCAAAGACCTTACATATGAACAAAAGACCAAATTGGTAAGATTATTGGGAAAATATAAGGGAGTTATTGCATGAAAAATTACGGATATTAAGGGAATTAGCCCTTTCTTTTGTACTCATAAAATCTTATTGGAAAAAGGAGCCAAACACGTAGTGCAACCCCAGCGTAGGTTGAACCCAAACATGAGTGATGTGGTAAAAGGTGAGGTTAAACTCTTAGATTCTGACATCATTTACCCTATTTCTAATAGTATTTGGGTTAGTCCAAAACAAGTGGTACCAAAGAAGGGAGGAATAACTGTGAGTCCTAATGAAAAAAATGAGTTGATCCCAATGAGATTGGTAACCGGTTGGAGGGTTTGCATTGATTATAGGAAATTGAATGAGGCAACTAGAAAGGACCATTTTCCTCTCCCTTTCATTGACCAAATTTTAGAAAGGTTAGCTGGACATGAGTTTTATTGCTTCTTAGATGGTTTTTTCAGATACTTTCAAATTGCCATAGCACCGAAGGATCAAGAGAAAACTCTTTCACATGCCCTTGTGGTACTTTTGCATATCGACGTATGCTTTTTGGTCTTTGTAATAGCCCCGAAACCTTCCAATGATGTATGATGGCTATTTTTGAAAGGCTTGTGGGAGATATCATGGAGGTATTTATGGATGATTTTTCTGTTTTTGGTGATTCTTTTTATTTGTGCACTACAAAAAAAGTGGCTTTTGGCAACTTTTTTATTTGCAACATAACAAAATCTGTGGTGAAAGCTCGGTTTTTACCACAGTTATAAATTCTGTGGCATATAAGCCTTTTTTGTAACAGTTTATTTTGTCACGGTTATGTTTCTGTAGGTAAAAGTTATTTTTTACCACATATTTAAAAATTGTGTTGGTAAAAATACTTTTTGCCACAGAGATTTGAAATTGTGGATAAATAGATTTTATTACCAACAGTTTTACTAAGCTGTGGAAAATGCATATTTTTTCTTATTTTATCAAATATTAATAAATGTCAACATCAAATGGAAGTTTTCATTAAATACCATGGTTGAGGTAATTTTATATATTCAAGTGGTTGTGTGCTCAAATCTTAATATTACTATTTTATTAATTTTTATATAGTTTTTTGGACCAATTACATATTTTTTTGAATATTTTTCTAGATATTTTACCAGATTATGTACTAAAATATATCTGATTACGTTTAAATTTTGTCATAACACTTTTTAAAGTAATTTTAACAAATATAATGGTTGGATCCATATCCATAATTTGAATCTCCTATATTTGTAAATGTGTTAGATTTTGAATATTTTTGTAGATATTATTCTAGATTATAGCCAAAATATATCCGATTACCTTCAAATTTTGTCATAATACTTTTCTTAGCAATGTTAACAAATCGAACCATTTGATCATTAATTTGATACGCCTATCTTTGTAAATGCATTTGGTTTTGGATATTTTTTAGATATTGTGCTAGATTATGTACAAAAAAAATATTCGTTTACCTTCAAATTTTTGTTATAACACGTTTCTTTGCAATTTGAATAAATCTTACGGTTTGATCATTAATTTGATATGACTATCTCTATAAATGCATTAGGATTTGGATATTTTTCTAGATATTATAGTAGACTAAGTGTCAAAATATATTCGATTATCTTCAAATTTTTTCATAACACTTTTATTAGTGACCTAAACAAATTTAACGGTTGGATTGTTAATTTGATATGCATATCTTTGTAAATGAGTTAGATTTTTTTATATTTTTCTAGATTATGGTAGATTATATACCAAAATATATCCGATTATCTTTAAAGTTTGTCATGACACTTCTCTTAGTGATTTTAACAAATTTAACGGTTGGATCATTAATTTGATATGCTTATCTTCAAAAATGTGTTAGGATTTGGATATTTTGCTAGATATTATGGTAGATTATGTACCAAAATATATCCGATTACCTTTAAATTTTGCCCCAACACTTTTTTTTTTTAGTGATTTTAACAAATATAATGGTTGGATCATTAATTTGATATGCCTATCTTCAAAAATATATTAGGATTTGGATATTTTGCTAGATATTATGCTAGATTAAGTGCCAAAATAAATTCGATTACCTTTAAATTTTGTCATAATACTTTTTTTAGTAATTTAAACAAATAAACGGTTGGATTATTAATTTGATATGCATATCTTCAAAAATGTGTTAGGATTTGGATATTTTTCTAGATATTATGGTAGAGTATATACCAAAATATATCCGATTACCTTTAAATTTTGCAATAACATTTTTTTTAGTAATTTTAACAAATCTAATGGTTGGATTATTAATTTGATATGCATATCTTTGTAAGTGCATTAGGTTTTTTATATTTTTCTAGATATTATGGTAGATTATGTCCAAAATATATCCAATTACCTTTAAATTTTGTCATAACACTTTTTTTAGTGATATTAACAAATCTAACGGTTGGATCATTAGTTTGATATACCTATGTTCAAAAATGTGTTAGGATTTGGATATTTTGCTAGATATTATGCTAGATTAAGTGCCAAAATATATCCGATTATCTTCAAATTTTGTCATAACACTTTTCTTAGTGATTTAAATAAATATAACGGTTGGATCGTTAATTGAATATGCATATATTTGTAAATACGTTAGGTTTTTTATATTTTTCTAGATATTATGGTAGATTATGTACCAAAATATATCCGATTACCTTCAAATTTTTTTATAACACTTTTTTTTGGTAATTTTAACAAATCTAACAATTGAATCATTAATTTGATATGCCTATCTTCAAAAATGTGTTAGGATTTGGATATTTTGCTAGATATTATGCTAGATTAAGTGCCAAAGTATATTCGATTACCTTTAAATTTTGTCATAACACTTTTCTTAGTGATTTAAACAAATATAACGGTTGGATTGTTAATTTGATATGCATATCTTTGTAAATGTGTTAGGTTTTTTATATTTTTCTAGATATTATGGTAGATTATATACCAAAATATATCCGATTACCTTTAAATTTTGCAATAACACTTTTTTTTTAGTGATTTTAACAAATCTAAAGGTTGAATTATTAACTTGATATGCTTGTCTATGTAAATGAGTTAGTTTTTTATATGTTTCTAGATATTATGATAGATTATGGAAGGAGAAGGGGAGAACAATCTACGTTTTAGTTATATGACTACAATAGAAGATAAATATTATTTAGCTCATTAATATATTGTCATAATATTTAATTAAATAAAAAAGTAATATTTATCAACAATTCTTGTGTTAATTTTTTTGTTGTTGATAGTATAAGATTCCTTTATGAATTTTTTAAATATAAATTAGATACTTTGTTTATTTAAGTCTATTTTATTATTCTCACCATTTTTACATTTTTCTTAATGAAAAATAATTCTCTTTTTTTTTATACCAATTTTTGGAGGATAAAAAATATATAAGGGCTTTGATCTGATATAAGGTTTATTAGTTTTTTTTTATATTATGATTTTAGATGTTCAAAAACATAGTTAATATTTAGAATTAATAGTATTTAGGAGATCCATTAATACTTTACAACTATCAGTTTGATTTTTTTTTAGAAGAAAAAATTTATTAGATTCAATAATGCTAAGAAATTAGTTTTGCATATGAAATTAATTAGATATCTTTGCCCAAAAAAAAAAAAAAATCAAAACTTCTTAAGTAATGTGAAATTTTATTAATTAATAAAAATAAAATAAAATACCACCTGAAATTGGAATGACTTTACTTTACTTGGCTTCATTTTCCTTCTTGCCCGCCTATGCAACCTTTCCGACAACACTCACTCCCGCCAACCAGTGAACTCTTGCTGCCAATCTCTCAAAAATCTGCCTGTCTCTAACTAAATCAGGTGTCGACCTTCTGCTTGGGTAGTTCGAAGAGTTCCTTTGCTCTTCCTTATTGAAGGTAAGATCTTCCGTCTTTCAACAATTTGTCTGCATTTTCAAAGAGGTAAACAAATGTGTGGTTTGCAGTATCAAGCTTAGCACTAAGATTTTCTAGGTACCCATCTCTGCTTTTTGTCTGGATGTTGATAAAACGTTAAAATTGCCATTAGGATCGACAATGTGGGTCTTGATTACAGGCTGTAAATGTACCTTTTAGATTTACCGATTCTCATTTGTTCTTGTTATTTGGTTCTTGATGAATGTCTGGTTCATGGACTTGACTTGAGGGACCTTCTTCATAATCTAGTTTCTGTTAAAATATTCTATTATATATGTTGTTTGAAATGGCCCCTTCAATGAGTCTAGTGTTCTGTAGGTGAACTATCATAGACTATGATTTTGTGAACTAACTGATCTTGTGCGAAGGAATCTGGGTTCCTTGTTGGTTGTCTTTCTGATCGTCAAAGCTTTTTTTTTTTTTTTTTTTTTGCAGTTTAGAAAATTTTCAATACATTGTGCATTGTTATGAATGCTAAGGTCTCTTTTTTTTTTTTTTTTCTATTATTATGCTAGGTAAGTTTGTGTTTCAGCTTTGTTTGAAAGCATGTATTCTGAATTAGATGCCAGTTTCTTAGATTATTAAAAATGGGTTTTGTCAATGCTTACACTTTAAAGTAAGAACCCTTTGTTTATTGTAGGTGCATTTTATTTCGTGTAATTAGAGAAAGGGGTAAATATATGTAAGATGTTAAGATGTGAAGTTCATTTGAGATAACTGAGTTGACATCATTGAAATTATTTTTGATTTGAAGTTCTTGTTGTAATGTCTTTTGGTGTTTTGCACTTCTTCTAAGGCTAAAATCTATGTCACATTGCAATGACTTTAGAAAATCACAGTAGTCTTGGTACTTTGTTATGTTTCATTTTGTTTTTCTTTTTGTGTGGCATTTGCTTAATATCTCCCCTTCTGATGCCTTTGACAAATGTTGGGAGGATTATAGGTGGATATAGTTAAATGCATCAATACACTAAGAAAGGGCTTCTACCTTATGGTTAGTAAAGGTGTACGTAGCATAGCGGTAATGATGGCTTCCCTTAAAAATAATATTGTATATGTCAATACTACTTATATAAGTTATGCTCTTCTAAGGGATTATTGCCTTTGGTGTTCTTATTCTTATTCTTTTTTTTTTTTTAGGAAGTTGATAAACAAAGAGAACTTGAAGCTTTAAATCGTTGGACACAACTACTAGCAAAGGTATTCCTTTCCTTTATATGGTTTAGTTGTTGCTGAAAACTTTGTTATTAACTATTTTATTTTATGGCAAGTCTAGATTTTTAATTGCAAAATATAGTTTAGAATGAATTTGTTAGGTAGCTTCAATAGTTAGGATATAATTGGGAATGTTATTTTGCATTTGTATGCTTTATGGATCTTGTTCATAATAGAAGGTGTAAAATTTGTAAATCGATTTAAATTAGTAACTAGAATTGAATGACTTCCTTGAATTAAATTGATTTGAATTTGGTTGGTTTTTTTTTACGAAGTAAAAAATTTTATCTCTGAAGTTGTTTATATGCATCGTGATTTGTAGTTTAAGAGTCTCATGTACTATAGTTTTTTTTTTTTAATTTATCAAGGGATTCGGGTAAACATGGATAGGGGTTAGATGTATTCAAAATAAAGGACTTCAAATGAGTATATAGGGAAGGTTGATGAATTCTTAGTATTTGCATACCGGTTCAAGGACGAACATTCATTGGTTTACTGTCCTTATAAGGAATGTGGGAATCGTTTCTTTTTGTCAAATGATGTTGTGAAAGCTCACCTAGTTATTCATGGTTTCATGAATAACTATACCCTTTGGAGTTTTCACGGGGAAACCAATGTGGACACAATAGTTAGGGATGGGGGAGAAAGCTCTTTCAATTCGGTTACTCAAGGTGACATGGTTGATATGGTTCATGAAGTATTTGGGGTTCCAAATATAGGTAATGTGGAAACTTCTGACACTGATCAATCAAGTGGGCCTAATAAACAGACTAGGGATTTCTTGAAACTTCTGGAAGATGCTGAATGTGAATTGTATCCAGGATGTGATAGATTCACAAAACTTTCATTTATTGTGAACTTGTTACATTTGAAAGTTATTGGTGGTTGGACAGATACAAGTTTAACAATGTTGATTGATTTACTTAATGATACATTTTCCAAAGGTGTACAACTTCCCAAATCATTCTACGAAGCCAAGAAGATTACTGAAGATTTTGGATTCACTGATGTGACGTATGATGCATGTCCTAACAATTGTATATTGTTCAGAAATGAGGACAAAGATCTTATCTGTTGTAAAATTTGTAATGCTGCAAGATATAAAGTTAAGGGCAAGAAAGCAGTTAAGCAGATGAGATATTTTCCGTTGAAGCCAAGGCTCCAGAAATACTTTATGTCATAAAAAACTGCATTATTAATGAAGTGACATGATGAGGAAAGAACCCAAGATGGCATACAACGACATCTAGTTGATTCTTAAGCTTGGAAACATTTTAATAATAGGAATCCATCATTTGCATTTGATAGTCGCAGCGTAAGACTTGGGCTCACATCAAAGGCTTTAATCCATTTAAATCATTGTCTATTGCTCACAGCACATGGCCTGTTGTTCTTAGTCCATATAATTTACCACAAGAATTGTGTATGAAGCAATCTTTCTTTATTCTTTCCATACTCATAGATGGTCCTAAAGGTCCTGGACAGAAGATTGACATTTATTTGCAGCCACTTATTGAGGAACTTCAAGATTTATGGAACAATGGAGTAGAAACCTATGATACATCAACTAATAGCATGTTCCAATTACGTTCAGCTTTGTTATGGACAATTAATGACTTTCCAGTGTATGAAATGTTATCTGGTTGGAGTACTAATGGAGAATTTACTTGTCCTGTTTGTCGACATAAAACACGATCCCTTTGGTTGAGGCATTCTAGAAAGTTTTGCTACATTGGTCATCGTCATTTTTTACCTACAAATCATAGATTTCGTAGGGACAAGGTATCTTTTGATGGCACAAGAGAGTATGATTTAAAACCGGATCGAGTGTCTAGTTCTAGAACTGAGCAACAACTCCAAAGTGTTCTTACATAATACAAGGTGGATGATTTGAGAAAACGAAAAAGAGGTGAAGTTGAAACATCTAGAGATTGCAAGTGGAAGAAAAAAAGCATCTTTTGGGAGTTGCCTTATTGGAAGGATAATAAGTCCTCATAATCTTGACGTGATGCATATCGAGAAGAATTTTTATAATAATATTAGGGGCGCAATGTTCAATGTTCAAGGAAAAACTAAGGACACTTTAAATTCTAGGCGTGACTTAGAGATAATGAAAATCCGAACATCAATGCATACTCAAGCTAAGAATGGTAGAACATCTATACTGCCTGCGTGTTACACCTTAAGTAAGGAGGAAAAACAAGTATTCTGTAAGGTGTTAAAGGGAGTAAAGGTTCCAGACGACTGTGCAGCTAACATTTCTAGGTGTGTTAATTTGCAACAAAGAAGTATATCAGGGCTGAAAAGCTATGATTGTCACATACATATGTAGCAATTTCTTCCCCTTGCTATTCGTAGAGTTTTTCCAAAAAATGTTGCAATGCCTTTAATGGACTTAAGCAACTTCTTTAGACAATTGTGTTCCAAGACTAATCACATGAAGGATCAGGAATATATTCAAGATAGAATTGCTCTCACTCTTTGTCATCTTGAGAAAATATTCCTACCATCTTTTTTCGATGTCATGGAACATTTGCCTATACATTTAGCTGAGGAAGCAATGTTGGCTGGTCCTGTTCAATATAGGTGGATGTACCCTATTGAGAGGTTTGAATTGGATTACCTTCAATGTTGTCATTAATTTCAGATTTATGATTAGTAGCCTTATTTGTCACAACTACATGTAGGTATTTGCTTACACTGAAGAGGTATGTGCGTAATCGTGCTCATTTAGAAGCATCAATTGCAAATGGGTATATGATGCAAGAGTGCATGAATTTTTGTTCTAGATACTTGAATGATGTGGGAGACAAAACAAATCGCTGTTCAAGAAAATGTGACAATTCAGATAATATTGGTCACGTTGTGGGAAGGGGCAAGCATGTAAGATTTGATAGAATAACATGGGAACAAGCCCATAGATATGTCCTCATGAATACACCCGCTGTAAAGTCATTTAAGGAGTAAGTGGAAGTGTATTGAAGTATAAGGCTTGAGGCACTAATTGGCATTTGAAATCTAATATTATCACCATTATTTGACAGCATACATATCTCACAACTTAAAAGTGTGATGCCACGTGGCAGTGATCATTATATCCAGAACCTTCACAGTGAACAATTTCATGGATGGTTTAAAACCTATGTAAGTCAAAAACTTAGTTTGGAATTGAAAATAATGTTAATATCTTCTGAAGTATATTATATTTCAACTTATTCATATGGTATATGCAGGTTCAAGATCAGAGGAGGAAATATAATGCCATGTTTGATGAAAAAATAAATGTATTAGCTGATGGTCTAAATCTTGATGGGAGTTGCTTTAAGTCATATATTGTCAATGGATATCATTTTCGGACAAAAAATTATGAGATTTGCAGCACTACTCAAAATAGTGGTGTTATGGTCAAGGCTGCAACACTTAGTTTTGCTAGCAGAAAAGATAGGAATCCAATCATTGGAGATGTAACCTATTATGGGATTTTGACAGACATTATTGAGTTAATTTATAATACCCAATTTAAGTTCATCCTTTTTAGGTGTGATTGGGTTGAAAATCACCGAGGAGTAAAGAAGGACATGTTTAAATTTACTTCGGTGAACTTCAATCATTTGATGTACAAGGACAACATCTCAGCAAACGAACCTTTCATACTAGAATCTCAAGCAGAACAAGTGTTCTATGTGCCAGACCCTATTGAAATAGATTGGGCAGTTGTGATGAAAATGACTCCAAGAGATAAATTTGATGCGAACTTGCATATGTCTGAAGCTGAGCCTTGTTCCTCACAATACCTTGATGACAATGTTGCAATTCAGGAAGAGGATAACGTTTGGGTTTGACAGGGCTCGGAAGTAATGTTAGAATTTTTAATTGCTTCACATGAAGAATGATATAGAAATAGAAAGTGCTGGTTATGAAGAATAAGGCCAGTAGTTTTAGTTATGACTGGACTGCCCATTAGTTTTACCTTATTTTTGGTTATATTTTGTCTTTCTGAACACATTTGACTATTCAGAATGTGTGGTCTTAAATTGTCACTTTTGTAATGTTCACTATGTGAAGATATATTACAAATGTTCACTATCTTACATTGTCACTTTTGTAATGTGAATTCTCAATTTTCTTACTGTTTTTCTGCATTTCCCGAACATCATTTAATTTTATTTGATGATCTTACCATCTATTTTCAGCTCCTCCTTAATGTTATGATACTAATTTCTTATTTTTCTTCACTTATTATATAGGTGAATATGTCAAAGAGAAAGACTCGAGGTGTGACGATGTTGGAGAAACTATCGCAGGAAAAGCTGTTTGCTAAAATTGACACAGCAAGAGACAAAAACTGCCCAAGAAGCAGCCTGCACAATGAAGCACAGTTCAAGAAGCAACCAGCACAACAGTTACTTGTGCCACGATGCCCTGCAACAAGATCACATCCAAGCACTTCTCATCCATCAGCACCTCCTCCAGCTGTTATTGGTCCACCTACTTTTGCTGGAGTTACATCAACAAAAAAAAAAAAAAAATTATATTGCGCCTCCAATTCAAAAACGTAAAATAGCGGCTTCTTCTAGTTCTTCAAGATTTGTTGCTCCATCCAATATTCCCACAGTAGCTACTACTTCGACATCAGAAGAGGTGAATGTTGCAAATGATGATCCAACATTAGCTGCTGCTTCTAATGCCACCCACAGCATACATAGTCATGATGGTTCTCAAGTTGATGATGCAAGCACTTTTGATCCTTCTGGAGACCCACCTGAAGGAGTTGATATATGTGGTCAATCTGGAAATGATACGTTAGATGCAACAACGACAGCCTCACAGCCAACTATTGAAGCAGGTACATCTTAAATTTTTACCATGGAAGCACTAAAATTATTATCAACTATTGCTAAACTATTCCATTGAAGTCAATGGATGTTGAATTAGTAATTATTGGAATTGAAGGAAAATAATTGGCCCATTTCTTGGGATACATGATGGATTTTTTATCCCAAGTATTTATTTATGTTTATGCCCTTTGAGGGTAAACTTCTGTGTGCTAAGGGTTTCAAACTGCTATCTCATTTGATGAGTTGAAAATTTTGCGGGAAAATTTGGAAAACAAAATGAAATGAACAGAACTTTTGGAACTTTAAGGATGGTCTAAACTTTTAGCTCAAAGTACAGAAGATCTATTTTATTCTTTTAGGAGAAGTTTTGGAATCTGTCAAATGCATGAAAAATAAGTAAAATGTTGTACACGCATGAACATGGTAAATTTGTTTCCCCTTTTGTTCCCTCATTTTCTTCCAAAACAAAATTAGCCAAAGTAGCATCTCACTGGAATGACACTGTCCCCTTTGTTTCCTCATCCAAACACTCAGGTGGTATCTGTAACAAAGAAGTCATTTACCCTTTTCCTTGCATGAACATGGAATATTTAGGATTTGATATTTTAAGTGGTGGCGGTCTTCTTGTCTAAGGGGCCGTTGGTGCAGCTTTCGCTAGTTGTGATTTTTAAAATCATTTGGCAGAAATTGCCTCCTTTTCCTGGATGAGTTTAGTTGTTATAGGATAAAAATAGCATGCTACTATATGTTTGCAGTACTCTACATGCATGAGTTTAGACAATGATAAGGTATTTCCTTATTTGTTCAAACTGGCAAGTATAGTATGTGTTAATAATGTTGGTGTGAATGAGTTTCCTGAGGGACCTTGTATTATTCTTACTATGGAAATGGATCTCAATTTGAATTTGACTTTTTCGTATGTGGAGTTAGAGGTTATGCCTTATTTCTTCTAGTGTTCTTTCAATACCATCATACAATTTATTTTGATATAGATGGGAGAATTTGATGTTTCAAAGGATTTAAAAACTAAATGAGAGAGAACATGAAGAAATGACCTGATATTGAACGGAGGATTTTCAGTTTATTTGCCATCTTAGTTGTATCGTTACAGGGAATCCATTTAGCATCAGTTCTTTGCTCCCTAAATGCTTAAGACAATTAGTTTTGGTGGGTTGAAATTGCATCCTCTGGTTTCCTTTATTTTTGCAATTTGATGAATAAGTTCCATGGCAATCCCTTTTTTTTTTCTTTTTAATTTTAAAATCTGGTTGTAGTTTATTACACGTGTCTTTTTTGGTTTTGATGTGTGAAGTTATTTTCCTATAGCTTCTATATTGGTAAATGCATTCTTGTGCCAGTAATTCACTATTTACATGTTTGTGCCATATCTGCTCAGATTTGTGAAGACTTTCACTTATGAGTCACTGAACAATATTTGGAACTAAAATGTAGATTAGGAAGCCACAGTTCCTTTATGAAGTAGAGTTGTTTGTTGTGAGGTTCTGCCCCTTTAATCTTACTATGACTGAACTCTTTTCTTTCTCATATTCTTTCTTTCCATTCTTCTAATCTTGGTACATTTCTCTTCTAAGAACCATCACTGCTTCCTAATTAAGCTACATTGTATCAGCTGTGATATATTGCTGAAATGGTCTGCACAAAGTGAAATTCTAATGTTTGAGTTATCTTCAGGTCCTTGTAGAAGTGACATCCTGTGGTATTCATGGAAGAAAGAAATTCATAACTTAATTCAGATTAAAAAATTAATGTCCTCCTCTTCATCAAGTATAGAAGGATATGGTGGACTACGCAAAGGCCAATCAGCTATATATGACCCATATTATATAGAGCCAGATAGCTGTTTGAGTATTTAAATTGAATTGTAAATTACACTTACACTCTGTTAGCTTAGCTTTTAAATGATGTGGTATCAATGGGCATTGTTAGTGTGCAATCTAAAAAGGTCCTGGTTTGAACATAGGTTCTAACATTCAAATTCGGGTGAAGTGGGTATTATATAAGGCACAAACTACAATTGTTTTGCTAATTGAATTTTTTTTCCCAACATAAAATGTTCACTGAGATGCCAAAAACTAATACTTATCTCAGAATAATTCTATATATGTGGAATAGACTCTCCACTTAAAAAAATAAAATAAAAAGGGATTTGAAAGTGGTTACTATTATCAACTATCTGCAGTTTTCTGTTCCCTTAAATGCTATGTTGTTCCATTTACCTTCAAGTGGACCACACTAACCTAAGTACCTCCCCCATGAGCAGGCACTTCCATTGGGATTGGTGGAGCAGTTTGACTTGAACATACTAATTTGATAAAGGGATCAGTTATATATTTATCTGAAAAGCATGACAACCTACCACATTTTGGCACTATTCTGGTTGGCAGTCATCTAGAAATTATATTTTCACTTTTCATAAGACACTACTCACAAGTGTTGGTAGGCACATACTGCTTCACTGATGTTTTGCCCCATTTCTTTTTCTATGCCATGCATACTAGAAATCTGGCAATTGAATGGAAAATTGAGGAAAACAATGACAGAAAGTCATTAAGGGCTTAGTCACTGGAAATCTGTCCTGAGATGGCAACTTCAATGTTTAAGGGCTTAGTTATTGCTTTCTGTTTCTTAAATATCTGCTTTCTGTTTTTCTATTTTCTATTTTCTGAAATGTAAAGTCATTAAATATTTGCTTTCTGAAATGGAACAAACTTGGGGATCTACTTTCTATTTCTTACATCCAGATTCTCCAGAGCATTTATGGACTTTTACCAATATATGTTTGCTCTATTTCTTGTCCGAGTTGATACAACTTAACCTGTAAGGCATATATCATTGAATTTTCACTGAAATGATTTATAAGGCAGTGACAAATGCTACTTTAGTTGCCATTATATCCTTTATTTTCTAGACTATAAAGTCTTCCATAATCCCACACATATCACATCCTTGTTCCTCAAATACTTGATGCTCTACTCTGTCTAAAATTTCTGGCTTTGTTCTACCATTTTTTGGGCCTAAAATGTCTTGTTCCATCATCGTTCTGCACCATAGTTTGTGGAACTAAAATGTAGATACACAGAACAATCTTGCTTAAGGATAAAATGGACAGCTATATAATGCCAGAGTACAATATCTGTTTTGAAATTTGAAAAATCTTGCTAGCACATGGACCTTTTTGGTTCATTTTAGTCTTGAGTCCAAATGTAATATATACTTCGCATGCATCCATTCACCGACATTGCACTACATTAAGCTGGTAGTCTAAATTTAATACTAATGATTTCTGTTTTTTTTTCTTTTCCTGGGCAAGAACATGGGAATAATGTGAAGCAAAGGGGAAGGGGTCCTTCAAAGCCCATAAATCTTGCAGAAGGAGAAACTATTTCAATTGCATTTAACGAACATATGTAGCCAATTGGACCTACAAGACCAATCTTCATGACCTATCTTGGTAATGTTGCTTGTAACGGTATCCGGCTACCCCTTACTTATGAGACATGGAGAGACATTCCAGAAGACTTATTAGATCGTGTTTGGGCAGATATTCAGGTAAATTACTAGTATATAGAACTTTGGCTCATTTTATCTCAATTTTTTGTCATGATTGTTATTCTATTAGAGTAAGTATATTCTTAACTTTTTCTTCATTTGTCTCTCTCTCTCTCTCTTTTTTTTTTTGAAATGAAGTCAAAGACCACCATCCCTCCTGCATATAGGATTAATTGCATGAAGTCACTTGATGAAAAATGGAGATCATGGACAAGCCAGTTAAAGAAGAATCACTTTATCAACAAAACCAAAGAAGAGGCTTTAGCCAATGTTCCATCAAGGGTTGAGCCTGAGCAATGGAAAGTGCTGGTTGATTATTGGAGTTTAGAGCGAGTGCAAGTACTAGTTCAAACCAAATCAAACCTGAATTGGATTTCTATAGTTCTCCATTAATAAACTTCATTTTTTAGTCAAGATAGAATGTTGTTTATCTCAATTTATACTAATTTGATGAAAATGACTGTGAGTTTTTATTACACCTTAGTAGGAAGCTGCTAAAAAAAATAAGCGTAACCGTGGAATGCATGGCCCTCCACACAGATGTGGTAGAACACCATTTGCGGTAATACGAGCTAATGTAAGTCGTCACATTTTCATTATACTACATTAACAGAAGTATTTTTTTTTAAATAAATGGTACAAGTTTTCACTTTCCATATTTCAGATGACAAAGAAAGGTGAGGAAACAGATCCGCTATCTGTTTATATGAAAATACGGATGGATGCATATGGCATCGTTAGAGATCCAGAAGTAGCCAGACTAATTGTAACGAACTACTACCTCTTAGATATTATTTATTGTATAATTTATAATGCATAAAATTTTTTTATTGTATTATTTATAATGCATAAAATTGCTTCACACTTGCATCATTGCGCAGAGTGCAATGAATGCAAGGCTTGAAGAACTCCCTCCTGAAGAGCATACATTGGAACACAGACAACAAATATTCCAAGAATTTATGGGATCTGAGGGGCATGGCTCTGTCAGAACAATGGGATTAGGTCTGACTTGCTCAATGCTTATTGGTGGTGGAAGTAACATGTATTATGGCTTTGAAGAGTTTATGAACAAGCACCTGGAGAAACTACAAACTAATTTGACCTCAAAATTTGATAGCATGCTGGGAAATTTTCAAGGTCAAATTAATACACTTAATGCTCGAGTGGATGAAATAGCAGCTTCAATGGAAAAAAATCATAGCCTTCCTTGCACAAACACTAGTCACCAGGTTTGAAATAGATGTTTGTTATGGATTCTTACTTGCTAATTAATCTTATACTTATAATATCTTTCTACTTATTTTAGACGACCGATACCTTAAGTGCTCAACACTTTCATTCAAATCCGAATGAGCATGAATACGAGAGTGCAGCAGATAGGGTATGACCATCTCAACACATGCCTCATCTCTTTATCCAAACTTCAATGTTCAGGGTATTTTAGTATTAACGTAGACTTAGAAGATAATAGAATATGGTGAGACATTAATGCATAGTTACTATTATTAGTTTGTTGAACCTGGTGACTCAACAAAGACTTCTTGCTATAAATTCCTCTCACTTGTATCATACATTAAAAGCTCATGTATTGAATATGCTTAACTGTGTAAATGCTATGGTTAGCGTGCTGACAATGCTAAGTAGTTTCCAGCTGAAAATGCATTATATTGCTGAGTAGTGATGCTAAAAATACTGTGTAAATGCTAAAAGAATTGTACTGGAATAGTCTCTGAAATGCTGTGTAGTATGCTGATAATGCTGAGTAGTTTCTAGCTGAAAATGCTGAAAAGTCTTACGTATGTTGTGTGAAAATGTTGCGTAAATACTGAGTACTAATTGAGTAGTGATATGCTGAAAATGCTATGTATGATATTTGGAAATGGTGTGTAAATGCTGAGTAGTAATTGCATATATAGTTTCCAACTGAAAATGCTGCAAAATGCTGAGTAGTGATGTTGAAAATTCGGAGTAGTTTCTAGCTGAAAATGCTGAAAAGGCTTGTGTATGCTGTGTGAAAATGCTACGTGAATACTGGGTAGTAATTAAGTAGTGATATGCTGAAAATGCTCTGTATGCTATCTGGAAATGCTGTGTAAATGTTGAGTAGTAATTGAATAGTTTCCAGCTGAAAATGCTGCAAAATGCTGAGTAATGATGCTGAAAATGCTTATTTTACTTTTGAGCATACTTCTGAGTGCTTAGTATACTTTTGAAAATAATGTAGTCTTGAACATAATGTGGTTGTTCTAGCATAGTTCAAACTTCCCCTTGTATATTTTTCTGGGTTTTGAAATTGCCCTTCAATCATTTTTGTCTATTATTTTGGTCGAGATATGATGTGCAATATTTGCCCATTCATCATTCTTTTATGGGAATTTGAAATTTCGAAAGGCCAAGATTTGAAAAAGTAAGCAACTGATGTTGAAGAACTGCTTTAGTATTAACTATACTTGTTTTTTGGTTCTTTTTTGTTTCTGAAATCACCAAGGAGTTAAAATAGAGACATATATGTAGTAAATTTGGGTGTTCTTTTCTAGGACAATCTCAGTTAGAAAATTCTGAAAATGCCATGTATGCTCTCTAAAAATACTTTTAATATTTGGTGCAGAACTTTGTTGGTTAATATGGACTAGCTTTGAATAATTAGTGTTCTACTAAGGTCTTGGGAATTGCTATTTCAATAACATGAGCAAAGAGCAAAGACATTACCTTTGTTTGGCTAAATTTTATTTGGATGTACTTTCATTTGTTCTACTTGGATGATTATATATACCTGAGATAAGTTTTGTAGTGACTTTAGAAGTTTAGATTGTAGCTTTATTAAGAAGTAATCTTATCCTTTTTTTTTTCTTCTTAATGACAGGATGAATGAAGATCAAGGTGATTGAAGGTTCATTTAAGTATGGCATTGTTTTTTGTCCACAATGAATTTTTATGACTTCTGATGGATGTCATGGTTACAATTGTGGTTTTTTTGGGACTATTTTGAACTAATATCAAGGATTAGATTCCTAGCACTTATCAGACTCCATTTAGTTTTTTGGGTATATATTAAGTTATTATTAATGGAAGATGGAATTTTGAATGTTTATTCAATGAATGATGGTTGATTGTTAATATTAGATGTTTTCATAGTTCTATATGTATAGTACATGATCTTGTTAAAGTAGAAGGAAAAACAATTTGTCAATATCATCATATTGTATTCAATGTTCATTCACTACGGATGTAAAAAATATGGAAAGTTGTACAAAAATTGCATACCATTTCTGTTTCTTGAAGTATTAAAGCGTGGCAAAAAGTATTAATTATGTACAAGGAAATCATAGCAAATGGGCATTACCCACGGTTATGTCAATTTAGAAAATAACCGTGGCAAAAATTATTTACAACAGCAACGAAATGTAGCAAATGGGCATTACCCACGGTTATGTTAATTTAGAAAATAACCGTGGCAAAAAGTATTAATTACAACATCAGGTAAATCGTTGCAAATGGGCATTACCCACGGTTATGTCAATTTAGAAAAGAACTATAACAAAAAGGATTATTTCCAATCGAAATTTAATTGTAACAAATAATATTTCCCACGGTTGTAAAATGTTGGAAAACCCGTAACAAAAAACTGAAATCTTTTCCCATAGTTAATAACTGTTGGGAAAACCTGTGGCAAAAGTCCATAAACAAATTCCACACTTTATTTACAACGACTCCAAAACTGTGGTAATTCCATGACAAAAAGTATTCCCCCCGGCTACACAACTGTGCCAAACTTTTTGCAATGCCCACAACGCCCACGCCTCGGAAACCGTGGTAAAAACATATTTGCCACAGTTTTGGCCACATTCACCACACTTTCTCCAGTGTTGCCAAAAGTCAATTTTTTTGTAGTGGTGTTTGGCCAATTTGGAAAAGGTACTTTAACGATGTGAAAAGACTAACTTCATGCTTAATTGGGAAAAATGCCACTTTATGGTGCAAGAAAGTATAGTATTGGGACACAAGATTTCAAGGAAATGTATTGAAGTTGATAGGGCTAAAATTGAGACAATTGAGAAACTCTCTCCTCTAACTTCTGTGAAAGCAATTCGAACCTTTCTTGGGCATGTAGGTTTTTATAGGAGGTTTATCTTGGATTTCTCAATGATTTCTAAACCCCTCACTTCTTTGCTTGAAAAAGATGCTATTTTTTATTTTGATGAAAAATGTCTCAACACTTTCAATATGCTTAATACAAAACTGATTAATTCTTCGATTTTAATTGCACCGGATTGGCCTCTTCCTTTTGAACTAATGTTTAATGCAAGTGACTATGCAGTGGGCGCAGTGCTTGGACAAAGGAGGAATAAACACTTTCAGCTAATTTACCATGCAAGCAAAAACTCTTATGGCGGCGCAAGAGAACTACACCACAATGGAAAAAGAGTGGCTTGCAATAGTGTTTGTTTTTGACAAATTTCGTTCCTATCTTATTTTGTCCAAAGTCATTGCGTATATGGATCATTCCGCCCTTAAGTATCTACTAAACAAGCATAATTCCAAACTGAGATTGACAAGATAGATTTTATTGTTGTAAGAATTTGATTTGAAAATTAGGGACAAAAAGGGAGCGAAAAATTTGGCTGCGGATCACTTGTCTAGATTGGAGAATCCCAACCTTAAGTCATTGGCTGAGGGAGACATCAATGACACTTTCCCGGATGAACAACTTTTACTTGTTAACGGTGAGAGTTCTCAACTACCTTGGTATACAAATTTTGCTAATTACTTGGTTGCAGGAATTCTTTCAGAAGATTTCAATGCACAACAAAAGAAGAAATTCCTCTCTGAAGTAAAGTATTACTTTTGGAAAGATCTGTACTTGTTTCGGTGTTGTGAGGATCAAATCATTCGAAGGTGCATCAATATCTTGAATTATTGTCATGAAGGACCAGTGAAAGACCACTACCAAGCTAACAACACTGCAAGAAAGGTCCTTGAGTCCGGATTTTATTGGTATACACTCTTCAAGGACTCTCACAGGTTTGTTCAAAGTTGTAATAGGTGTTAACGTACAGGTAATATCTCAAAATCTAAGGAGATACCATTACAAAATTTTCAAACTTATGAAGTTTTTGATTGTTAGGGGATTGATTTCATGGGTCCTTTTCTTAGTTTTTTGGGTAACAAATACATCTTGGTGGCGGTTGAGTATGTATCAAAGTGGGTTGAGGTGCAAGCCTTACCTACTAATGATGTACGGATTATTGTAAAATTTCTAAAAAAAACTTTTCACCCCATTTGGAGTATATAAGGTGCTTATTGGTGATAGGGGAATCCACTTTTGTAATACCCAACTAGATAAAGTTCTCAAACATTTAGGGGTTACTCATAAGGTTGCCACTCCCTATCACCTGCAAACTAGTGGCCAAGTTGAGGTGGTCAATAGAGAATTAAAAAGAATCTTGGAAAAAATGGTCAATCATACCCGAAAGGATTGGAGTTTGAGGTTAGATGACACCCTTTGGGTGTATAGGACTGCTTTCAAAACCCTGATTGGTACAACCCCTTATAAACTAGTGTATGAGAAAGTATGCCATCTACTAGTGGAGGTTGAACATAGGGCACTTTGGGCGATTAAGCTTGTAAATTTTGATTTTCAATTTGCCGGTCGATGGAGATTGCTCCAAGTCAATAAACTAGATGAGTGGTGCAATGAGGCTTACCATAATTCACGCATTTACAAGGATAGGATGAAAATGTGGCATGATAGACATATTCATTCTCCTAAAGAGTTCAAAGAAGGAGACAAGGTATTATTATTTAACTCAAGGCTTAGACTCTTTCTGGGAAAATTAAAGTCTAGATGGTCGGGACCATATGAGATACATCATTTTTCTCATCTAGTGTTCTTGAGGTGTCACACCCAACTAAGGGACTATTTAAGGTTAATAGGAATCGAGTGAAACCTTATGTAGGTGAAGAACTCGGCCCTCTAGAACATCTCGATGTTACCCTTTCTGATTATTGATTTTTTTTTTGTGTCTTTTTTTTTCTTTTTCGTTTTGTTTATCTTAGTCTTATTTTCTTTTTCTAGATTTATGTTTTCTTTCTTTTCTTTTAGTAGGTAGTCTTGTACTGACCCTTCCTTGAGGTGGATTAAAACCTGGTGGCACGACAATGTAATGGAAGTATTTTCTTTACTTTATTCTTCTTCTTTCTTCATCTTGGTCTTCTTGTCTATACTTCTATTATTCTATCTTTGGCCATTAAGGACAATGTCTAGTTTAAGTGTGAGGGAGATAAAGGTTGAAGAAGTGCTTTTCCATATTATTTGGTGAATATATTTTGTGTTTGTGATAATTTTTTTGAAAGTGGTTTCATAGTTAAGCAAGATTGTAATTCTTTTCTTACTTAGATATGAGCTTTGTCATTCATTAGGTGGAGTTTGATGAAATTGGTTTTATTGGATAAGATATTTGTCAAGACTTGAAAATTTTGATTAATCTTGTTTATGCATTGGTGTTTGAATGTTATTTGACTTATCTAGTTAAAATATAGAAGATATGATGAATATGGGAAGAGTTTATTGGCTAATTCTTGTATTATGAGTTTAAATTTTGCTAGTTTTGAGTTTTGATGAAAAAAATATGTGAGTTGAAAAAAGATCTTTGAGAGGAAAGATTGAGGAGAATGCTAAAAAATTTAATTTGAGTTGAAGAGAAAAATAATGAGTGGAAACAATACTAGTGTTGGTATGGATTTAGAAAAAAGGCTCTTATTGATAATCGTTGAAAACGCTTTAGCTGAAAAGGGGGTCAATATAGGGAAAAGTAGCAAGTGAATTCATTGCACTCTCTTGAGGCTATCCTGAAGGTGAAAAGGCAAGAAAGAATATAGAAAAAAAAAAGAATTGTTGAAAAAAATAATGAGTGATGACTGAAAAGGGGGCCAATATGGTGTGTGAAAAGAAATTCATGCACTTGAGGCTATCAATTCCCTAAGTCATTGAAAAACTTTGAGAGAAAAAATTTGGAGTGCTTTCCTCACATCATAACTTGAGTGTACAATTTTTGGATTCATAATGTTTGAGTTGGTAGATGGCTTGACCTGTGTAATTCATGTTATCTATATTTTTACTTGAAGAGTGAAATAATTTTCTTAGACTAAGGTATCCACTTGATTAATTTGACTTCAAGAGTTTTGTGATGTTTTGTCCAATGTTTCAAAGTTTGAAATTATTTTCAAAGGGTATGAATGATAAGGATTGTATCTAAAGTTTGAATGGAAGACATGATTTTTGCTATGATAAAGAAACTTTTGAATGAGAAAAAAACTTGTGTTTTCTTAATGAATTTTCTTGGACTAAAGCATTTTGCTTGAGAACAAGCAAATGTTCAAGTGTGGGGAAATTGATAGGAGTTAAAATCACCATTCTTTTCTTAGTTATTTGAGGTTGCTTTAAGATATATTTGTTGTAATAACTAGGCATATTTCTTCCTATTTGACATTTTACTTATAAAAGGTGTTTTTGGTAAACATGTGCAGATTTAAATTAAAATCAAGTAGAACGTGCACAGAACTAGAATGTACCTGGCACCAGGCCTAACCAGTGGACCAGGTATCGGGTCCATTTTGCTCCAGCAGCAGAAATTGAGCAAGCTTCAGGGGAAATTTCAGAACAAACTTGGCACTAGGTTTGGCAAGTGTACCTGGCGCTGGGTCTATTTCGCCTGCCAAGGAGAGACGACAAAAAACAGAGCAAAAACTGAGGAAGAACAGAGTGCACCTAGCACTAGGTGGGTTGAAGGTACTCTGTGCCAGGTATGCTCCGGAGGCTGAAATTTATACGCGGAATTAGGGCTTATTCAAGGATTTTGGTATTTTCCTATTCCTACTCGGCCAAGACTTCCTTAGTAATGAAATTGACATCCTAGAGGCCTATAAAAGCACAAGAGAACACAAGGGTTTGAGATATACAATTGAGAAAGGTGAATTAAAGGGCACCTTTCTTCTTGCACTTCCGTTCTTCTATCCAGCACTTCTTGGACCACTTGAATCTCCTGCACTCTCAGCCAGCCATTTTAACTTTATGGTTCAGGGTATCAACAACAATGTTAGCCTTTCCGGGGTGGTAGTTGATAGGACGACGATACTCTTCCAAAAATTCCATCCATCTCTGCTGCCTCAAATTCAAGTCCTTCTGCGTGAAGATGTATTTCAGGCACTTGTGATCGGTGAACACTTCATACTCAGCTCCATATAAGTAATTTCGCCATTTCTTCAAAGCAAATACAATGGCAGCTAGCTCCAAATCATGCGTTGAATAGTTAACTTCATGAGGCTTCAACTTTTGAGAAGCATAGGCAATTATCTTCCTATCCTGCATCAATACTACTCCCAAACCTTCCTTTGAAGCGTCAGTATATAGAGCGTAAGGCTTATCTCCCTCTGACAAACTCAACACGGGCGCTGTCATTAACCTATGCTTCAGCTCTTGGAAACTCTTTTCGTATTTCTCATTCCAGACAAAGGGTACGTCTTTTCTTAGCAGCCGGGTCATAAGCGATGCTAGCATTGAGAACCCTTTAATAAACCTCATATAATAGCCGATCAATCCTAAGAAGCTTTGAATCTCTGTGATGTTCTCTAGTTGCTTCTAGCCCGAAACTGCTTCAACTTTTGTTAGGTCTACCATGATTCCATCCTTGGTTACCATATGGCCAAGAAATGACACACTATCCAGCCAAAACGCACACTTACTAAATTTGGTGTAAAGTTTATGCTCTTTTAGCTTTTCCAATCCCAGCTTCAAATGTTCCGCATGATCCTCGGGATTCTTAGAATATATGAGTATGTTGTCGATGAAGACTACCACGAAGTTGTCCAGGTAGGGTTGAAAAACTCGATGCATCAAATCCATAAACACTGCTGGTGCATTTGTCACCCCAAAAGGCATCACTACAAACTTGTAGTGACCATATCTTGTATTGAAGGCCATCTTGGGAATATCCTTCTCTTTTATCCTCACTTGATAATATCCTTACCTTAAATCGAATTTGGAATAACAACTGGAACCTTGCAACTGGTCGAACAGCTCGTTAATTAATGATATAGGATACTTATTCTTGATGGTCAGGTTGTTCAACCCTCGATAGTCGATACACAACCTCAAGGTCCTATCATTCTTGTTCACAAATAGCACTGGAGCTCCCCAAGGTAACGTGCTAGGTCTTATGTAACCTTGCCTCACCAACTCCTCTAGCTGTTCCTTCAATTCTTTTAACTCTGCTGGTGCCATTCGATATGGGGTCCAGGATACCGATTTCGCTCCTGGAACTAAATTAATGGTGAACTCAACTTCTCAGTTGGGAGGTAGAGAAGTGAGTTTCGCAAGGAACACGTTGGGGAAATCTCTTACTACCTCTATATCTTCGAGGGTACACTGATCTTTCGGCTTATTTATCACATAGGCCAAATATCTTTGCCATCCTTGCTTCACCAATTTTCGGGCTTTTGCTCCAGCAATAAAAAACTTTAACTCTTTTACTTTTTTGCCGTTGAACTCCAACACATCGCATCCCGGTCTAATGAACTGAACGGACTTATTCTTACAGTCTACTTTAGCCCTATGCTTAGCTAGCCAATCCATACCCAGAATCAAGTCATAGTCTTTAATAGCTAAGACTATCAAATCTCCCTTTAAGTTTTCCCTTCGCACTTCAATCTTACAATTCTACACATACCGATCCGCTTGCACCATTTTTCCCAAGGGTGTACTCACCAATAAAGTAAAAGGTAGTTCTACTCCATCCTAACCCAAATAATATGCATAATTCTTATTTAAATTGGAATGGGTAGATCCATGGTATATCAATGCATTAATAGAATGACCTTAGATAGTAAACGTACCTTCTACCACCGCTGCATCTACTTCAACCTCCTCTCGGTTAAGAGCGAAAACCTTTGCTTTTACCTATGGCTTCTGAGTTCCATTTCCAGAGGCTCCCATAGCATTAGCTCGATTAGCTCCCTCGGTTCGAGCCGGGTTTCTTTGCCCGATTTGGAGAAGTTTAGGGTAAGCGTTTCGCAGATGATTCGGGTCTCCACAATTGTAACATTTTCGCTCAACTCCCTTGGACTAATAATTTTTCTCTACATGACCCCTTTTCCCACAGTGTCGGCATAATGGAAGATTCTTTGCAGGACCGACTGGTGCCATTCATGCTTGCTTCCCTCGGTTCTACTATTGCTGGATGGCAGGGCACTTGGGTTGCTGCCTCTGGAAAGGTCTCGACGGTTGTCTTGGTGGCAAGAAAGGTCTCGGTACCATCTTGCTATGATCCTCATTCTCAGTCTGGGTTGTTGCGTCCACGGCCCCCGAATAAGTCATTAGTGGAGAAGGTGTCAAAGCCATTCTCAACTCTTGTCTCAATCATTTGACAAATTGCCTTGTTTGGTTCTGCTTAGTATCTACCAGCCTTTTGTAGTATTTTGATAACTGAGTAAAACGTGCTGCATACTAAGCCATAGTCATGCCCCCTTGCTTCAAATTTTGGAATTTATCTTCCTTTTTCTCTACTATCCACAGAGGGATATATTCTGCTCTGAATGCCTCCACAAAGTTGGGCCGCGTCCAACTTTGATCTATCATCTCCCAACCATCTTGGACTCGTTGCCACTATGCCTGGGCTGGGCCCCTCTGTCTAAATGCAGCAAAATTCACCATTCGCTTCTCAGTGTATTGGAGCGTAGCAAAGATGTCCTCCATCTGTTCCATCCACTGTTCTGCTTTCTGGTCTTGGTCAGCTTCTCCAAAGAAGATAGGAGGTTGAAATTTTAGGAATCTCTCAAATGCTTCATCCCCCATTTGGATTCCTCTGCTCAGTCAGGGTTTGCAGAATCTCAGTTATTTTATGGAATGCTTGCCCTATAGTTACGCTAACAGGTTCTTCCAATCCTATTTTTGGCTCCGGGTCATTCTCATTCTCCTAGTTTGGTGATGGCAATTGAGTTGTATAAAACTCCGGTGTTACGGGCTCTGCCTCAGGAACCCTTTTGCTGGATGTGGCTGCACGACGCTTGGGTGCCATTCTAAACCATGCTCTAGATAATGAGTTTATGCATCAAAGTTTAAAACATTCAAATCGAGCATGCATTCACATTCAGGTTTAAGCAAAAGAAAATTAGATGCAAATTTTGTATAAAGAATTGCATATAGATTTTTTTTTCAAGATTAGAGTACTCGAGGTACTCTTATTTGCTTAAATTTTGAAATAAAGCAATAAACATGAATGGACTCCTAGATAAAAGCTCCCTAGGCATAGTAGAACTTAACCCTTCTAATCCTCATTAGAGTCTTCAATGTTAGCATCATATAACCATCCTCTTGAATTCCTAGAAAAGTCTATCCCTGCCCCATTCACGAACCCATAGTCCATTGGCTCCTTCTCGGGTCTCCTAGAACTCTCCCCCATTTCAACATGGTTAGGTGGGGGAACAAAAGAAGGTCTAGGTGGAGATTCATAATCTATCTCCCCCAAATCATCACTATCAGCAGTCAAATCAATTACAGGGCTACGTGGGAGTGGGACATACTCCATGTCAATTTCCTCATCCTCACTATTAGTAACTAAGTCTATTATAGGTATTGGAGGTGGTTCAATAATCTGAACCTCATCCTCACTGCTTTTGTCCAAGGGTATGATTGGTTGAGGTGCTGGCAACGGTGTAGGCTGAGACATTGGTAAATCTTCCGGGTTGATAGGGATGGGTGGATGCCATTGCTACCCCTTCCCCGCAATTCTAATCATTCTAACCATCCTACAACATAAACAAGCCAGGTTAGTCAAAAGATTTAACCTTAATGAATCAAAGCATATACTATCAATAATTGCCTAAACCTAGTCTCTGATACCACTTGTAACACCTCGCTACCTATGCCCTATTAGGGCTAGGGATGTCGCCCCGTCCACAGGATAAGGGGCCTTTATAACTAGGACACACAAAATAAAATAAAAGAAATATTTCAAAATTAAACTTATTACAATCTAGCAATACATGAATAAATTCAAAAATAATTGTCTGCTACTATCTCTCAAAAGCAATACATAGGAAAAATAACAAAACGTCTTCAAGGCATAGGCAACATTCTAGCTAATCACCTTCACAGCAGAATCGACCTGAAAACATGGTATAAAAGGTGGTGAGATAAAAATCTCAGTAAGCCCATATGTGCTTTGAGTGTTTTAGGTAAAACAGTTCATGTATGCAAGTTGTAAAAGTTTCATAAGAGAAAGTGCTGGCAAGCATCCAATAAATGTCATAAATGGAGAGTGGTATTTTGCTTTCCAAAACATACATGTGTACAATAAATACAACCACTCAAAAGAGGTAGCCATGGTACCACACTTCGTGCACCATGATAATATACCGATCAAAATGCCACACGTTAAGCATAATGACACAAGGTAGGTGTACGGCCTACCGGGTGAGATACTCCTCCATCTCTACACCCAAATTTACCGGTTGTCCACTCCAGAAACACACAGTCCACTTGACTGAACTTGATAGTTTAGACCGGTATAACCTACAAGACTGGCATCCTATCTGGGAAGGACTCACCCCTCAGAGGTGGCCACCTACTGAGAGACTTACCCTATCTCTTCAAAGACTAGTCCTAGTAGTCTACCCTTATTGAGTACTTAACGTTGTTTGTTCCACATGGGAGAAAAATGATCATACAATGATTCACTTGAAAATATCAATTAAGGTTTCTAAAATTCTTGCTAAAGTTAAGTTTTTAGAAAAAGTTTAGCATTTGTGCGAAAGATTGCTTGTTTAATTTCACATGGTTTGCTTGATTGAAATAAAAAGGAAAATTATCCTTAATTTCCTTTACAGAACAAATGCTCGTATACATTAAGTTTGACTTGCCACATTAACTTTGGTCTTCAAATGACTCCATACTGGAACTTACCCGATCTTTTACTCTTCTTGGATTCAAAAGTCTTCCAAGGTCAACCTAACCCCGCCTAGGGTAAACACAAGGTATAAGATAACATTCGGACCATATCTGCCTTACATAAATAATTCCTAGTTCAACTAGTCACAAACCACAACTAACCATGACCATAATATCTCAGGCTTTAATACTAGTCGATAAAGTATCTTATAAAATAAATCTAACTTGATAAGTTAAAATAAATAAGGTTATAAAATAAATAATAATAATAAGTTATAGTTCTAAATAATAAATTATGAATATTATTATTAATAGAAAAACTAGTGTTAAATATTGGATAATCCTAAATCCTAAGAAATATTGGTAAATGGTAATATTTAAATATTATTATTATAAATAATAAATTACACTTAATTTTTATTTAATAATTAATAGATAATAAATAACCTATAAAATTAATAATAAATGAATTATACTTAATTTTTAATTAATAAAGAATAAATAAATTTTGATATAAATAATATTTATGGATATAGGTAAAAGTTTTAGTAAGGCTAATTATTATGGTCTTACAAGGTCATTTGATATTAATTAATTCTAATATTTTAATATTTATTATTATTTTTTTCTTAATAAAAGATTTTATTTATTTAACTAATAAAATATTAATATTTTAATTAATACTCTATTTCCAAACCTTCCTAGTGATTTCAAATTTTATAGATTAAATTGAATCATAAATCTAATTAAATTAATAAAAATTGTTAATAAAAATAAATTTAGAATTAACAAAGAAAATAGTTTTTACCTTAATTTCCTATTGTTAGAAAAGATCCATGAACACATTCTCATATAATAAATAATATGCTAATCCATCCATGAACATATATACTTGAATCAACAAATACTAACACATGGCCAATCTCCTACTAGGCATAATCATCATCCATGGCCTTATTGAAAAATAAGAACATAAAAGCCTAATCACCAATGGTGTCATAATATCTATCATACATCAAAACATCCATAAATTCCTTTAATCATGATGAGCATATATTGATTCAAAAGAAAAATCCATAAGGCCTAATCATACATTCCAACTCTCATGTCCTAGCTCCATCCCCTTCATCCATATACATATAGTCAACCCTTACTTTATTTAATCAACCTATCAACATCTAGGAGTCATGATTACATAAATTAAAAAGGAAGATTTACAAAAAAAATACTTGATGGATGATTACTTTGATGAAAGTTTCCTTGGTTAGTGAAGATCCACACGAGCTTGAGAGCCTTTAGTAGTCCGAAAAATGGCCATGGTTGATCGGCACCATTTCAACCAAGAGAGAGAGAGAGGGGGGGGATAGAGAGAGAGAGAGAGAGAGAGAGAGAGAGAGAGAGAGAGAGAGAGAGAGAGAGAGAGAGAGAGAGAGATGAATGACATTATAAAGAGATATTAGAAGTTGAGTAGAAGAGAAAGAACAAGGAGGTTGTTCTTATGTTATCTTTTGGTGTTCTTGGAACCTTCAACAAAAATGTTGATTTTGATCAGTTTGGAAATTTTAGTTTGCGTGATTTAGTGTTATAAAGGCCAGTAATGAAGACTATAGGTTGAATATGGATGATCTGGAATGTTTAGGAGTGATAGGAGGTGTTTAGGGTGGGTTTTGGCTTGAAGATGAGAAATGTGTGTTCTTAGTATTTTTGAGAGAGTTTGAGAGAAAGTGGCTTCGAGAATTGCTGGAATTGTGTTGGCCAAATGGCCTACTATAGATGGGGGTTTTGGTTATAAAGAATAAGGCAGAAGATTTTAAGATTTTTTGAAAATTCAAATGGAGGAAAATGAGGAGTTGTTTAAGGTAAAAAATTGGTCAATGGAGTCTGTTCATGGAAGGTCTTTTGTTCTTTAATGGTGTAAGGATGAATTAGCTAGGTTTTAATCAAAGAATGGAGGGTTGTTCAATACAAAAGGCTGGCCAAAACGGGTTATAATGGCAGAGAATTTTCTGGTTTGGTCACTTGCAATAGGAGTGTTTTAATCGAGCAAAAATCTATAATTTAGTTTGAAGTTTGAATAAGTTTTAGATAGAGTAATCTTAGGAGCTTTTTGAGGTGTGATCATGGAGTCCAAACATTCAAGGTTCTTGTGGAGGCCATGGTGTTCAATCAATGGCTGAACAAAGTTCGAATTGCAGAGGTTTGAGTGAAGAGTTTTGGTCTTTGCCTTGAGAAAACAAGTTGGAAAATTTCTGGATTTTAATGCTTCAAGAACACTTGGAATGGAGATGTTTTTTGTGCAGAATTTTCTACTCTCTTTGGCCTGATTTTGTAGCTGGTTCTTAAGGGTATTTGACGGTCTTTTAATAGAGGTTTTCCAGCCTTCCTCTTGAAGAAAAACAGAGGAAGTTCCAGCTATTCTTATGTCCTAATGGTGGCTTCAAATTCCAGCTTCAATGCAGCAAAATTGCTGAAACAAAATTCTGGTTTTGGAAAGGTTGTACAGTCCAAAAATTCACTGAATTTTCAGCCTTCAACCTTACATGAAATGACCATTTTTCTGGCAATAGTTGGGTAAGAAAGTTGGCTGAAACTTTTGAAAACAACCTTGATAGAATTCTGGAAAAGTTTCCAGATTTTCCTTTACCAAAACATAAACAAGATTAAGATGGAGTTTGAAGGAATAGTTATGTTGTTTTCTTTTCCTTGGAATTCCTACCTAATTCTCCTCCCAATTTTTGGCCTCATCTATCCCACAAGAGCTGATTTTTGAATTCCAATGCTAGAGATTTATCACAAAATTTTTGGGATTAAAAATGGATTAATGAATTAAGGATAGTTTTAATTATAAAAATTTTAGGATAAGGCTAGCTAAATTAAAGAGGGAAAGAATTCCTCTAGAATTCTTTTTAGGACAAGATCATATGATCAAGACATTACCTTCATGTCTCCTTTAAGACAACATTTCTATCTTTAAGGAATGTAAGAAAATTGAAAATTCAAACATGGTTAAGATAATCATGAATAAAACTTAAGTGCTGGGATTTGAACTCAAGACCTTAGATATTAATTCACAAAGCTCTAACCACTTAACTACAACAATTCTTGTTCTTATTTTCTCATCCAAATACTCTTCTTATCTAAACCTCAAGCCATTTTCCTATTTTGACTTCAAGCAAAATTACTTTTTTACCCGTTCTACCCAACAAGCATTAAGAAGCCATTTAACCCATAAACCACAATTCTAAGGCATATAAAATCATTCAAAAAATGTATATTTTTATACTTGATGATATGATATGCATCCCATCCCCCTTACTCTAAGGTTGGCTTTAGGTGGATTTTCACAAGAGTAGTATAATTACATCTTTTGTGATTTGACAATTCAATTGATCGCACTTTATTTCCAATTGTGAAAAAAGAGCTTTGAGAGGTTTAACCTCCTGGTTCATCTTCTTCAAGATCTTACTTAGGGTTTAGTCCTCCCAATGTATTAGTCTCTAAAATCTATGGATAATCCAATGTGGTTTCTATTGATTGGGTCATAGTTGCTTTGTTCTTCTAAGGTTTTATCTTGAATTCCTTTGCTTGGGTGCCTATATAGTTCTACTTCTCTTATTCTTGATTTTCTTTGTTGTGTCAAGGGTATTTGGGTGAATCTATAATGGGTCTTGCTATATTTCTTGTGGGTCTTCCTCAAACAAAGGTTTGTTAGGAAATTGTTAAATAGTTTTCTTTCTTCTTTTTGCCACAAATTTCCACTGTTTGGGTTACATTTGCTTAGCCAAGGGTTTTACCCATTTGTTTGCCTTTGGTCCACAAATTTTCTCTCACAAGATCATATCACTTCATGTTTTATGATCAATAATAGTATGACAAGGGAAAATTATGAATGTAATATGATGAGTTAATCAGTTTTGATGCCATGAATTGATAGTGGCTAGGTAATGTGTAGTTTGGGTTTTGATTTTGGAATTTTGATGCTAGATAAGGAAGGAGTTGAAGTAAGGGTAATCGGTTAGTTTTGGTTTAGCTGTTGAATTATCCAAGTAAGTCCCTGTATAACTGTTTTATCAAATATTACATGTTTGCAAGTATTTTGTGTAAAGATATTGAAATGGTGTCAATGAGATGGTTGACATATAGGTTGGGACGTTGGGTGATAATGATTTGTGTTATGACATTTTGATACTTGATTTGAGAACGTGGATATTTTATTCTCTAAAGGAGTTGGTTAAATCTTAACTTTTAAACTAAAAATTATTTCTTTTCTTTGTTACTAAACATTTTAAAAGAAAATTTATTGTGAAAAGTCACGTTTTTCAAAGACAAGATAATCAACATTTGTGAAAATGAGGGAAATGATTTTGCCCCTAAAAGGGGAGCGTTGAGTACTCAGTGGAGGTAGACTAGTGGTACTAGTCTAGATGAGCTAGAGTGAGTCTTCTGGTAGGAGGCCACCTCTAGAAGATGAACTCAACTTGGAGAGGCGACAGTATTACCTAGTTAGGCCGGTCCGAGCTAGCATATTTGTCCATGTGGACTTTATTTATCCAAGTTGAACAACTGGTATATTGGGTGTAGAGAAGGAGGAGTATCTTACCCTAGTGGGCAGATTACCTACTGCCCAGTGTTGCATAGTTACACTGGGAGCTATCATGATAGTGGTCATGATATTGCCTTGATATTGATATTGATGTTGAATCATTATTACTCTCTACTTAATGAACTTATGATTATGATGAGATGATGATTTATTGAGAACTACTTTGAATATGTTGAGCAACGCCCTAAAAAACTGTTTGTTGATGAAAATGACTTGCAAACATATTTTGTGGTTTTATAAACCAGCATGCATGAAATGTTTATATATGACATTAGCAAAAGCGGTCCCCTGAAAACATAATGTAAAACCACAAAATATGTGGTTTTGTGGCCTGTCCAAAAGATCAGGGGTCTTTACAAATGGTATCAGAGATTAGGTTTAGGCAATTGACTTTATTGAGTAGTACCTAAACCTTAGGAATTGAGAATTATTGAATAGTGCTTAAACGTTAAGATTTGAGATCTAGTTCTGATTTCTCTATGTTTCTTTTATTGGATGACGAAGAGATCCGTAGTTGTAACCAGGAATTGGCCTTTTTTTGTGTGGTCCTGCGAGTGGTAGAGCATCTAGTCCTATTCTTATACTGGATTCATCATCATCTAATTTGGAGACATAACTTGAGGGTGGATGGTTCTTAAGTGAATATGAAGTAGACCATAAGCCACCTATGATGGAAGACTTAGGGGTAGAGGAAGGACTTGAAGATCCAGCACCGAATGCCCACACTTGGGGAGAATGAGGATATGGCAGGGTATGAGGATGATGATAAGGGAGAGATAGGGGGCAGAGAAGAAATTGATGAGGAGAGTGAAGACGAGTTGGGAGGACTTAGGATTGAGCCGATAGGGGAGTTGGAGGGCGAGGGTGAGGCGGAAGTGATTGAGAAGGAGGATAGAGTTGATACACCTGCGACCCCATTTATAGAGGAAGGAATCCCGACGTTATTGGGGAGTGAATCTTATGAGTCAGAATATGGGAGGCTTAAGAGTGCATTAATGCTAGCTATGCAGAAACTTATGGATGCGAAGTTAAGAGCCAAGTTGCGGGGTAAGAAGCTTGCTGACTTTCCCTTAGGGCGGCCTAGGAAGAAGCCCAGGTCCTTTGGTTTATCAAGAGATTGCGTGATAAATCACCCCAACAACAACACAAGATGGCTAGTGGAACCTTCTCCTGAGAC
Organism: Voacanga thouarsii; assembly: GCA_026120185.1. Taxonomy (NCBI): domain Eukaryota; kingdom Viridiplantae; phylum Streptophyta; class Magnoliopsida; order Gentianales; family Apocynaceae; genus Voacanga; species Voacanga thouarsii. The sequence goes on from JANUWF010001942.1 coordinate 3,838,689, forward strand.
TTCTGAGGATTCCAGTAACTCTAGCATAGCTTAGAATTTTAGGACCTTAGTGCTTAATCTTTCATTTTATAAAGAGATGTTCATTTATTTATTTGATTTAGAATTTATTCTTTATTTCGAACTTTGTTTAGCATGAATAAAAGGAGTACGTAGTAGGAAACTCTCTTGTTTTGTACCAAGTTGGATTTGGTCAAATAAAAGCATGATTTTATTGATTTATTCTATTTGGAGCAATATTTGCAAAAATATTTACTTTCCATCGAATAGCAAGCTCCTTTAAATTTATAAGTTGACTAATCACATGTCATGAACTCTTCCCTAATAAACCTTGTATTGGGTACAAGTAGAAGGCACCAAGGCGTAGAACTACCGTGCGAGGGAGAACTATTCGAGAGAGTGAGTCATCAACTCCCGAGTTCGAGCAGACGCGTCAGTCCACACCAGAAGTAGGGAATGATTTTGAGTAGGAGCAGGAATTGACATCTGGAGGATCCCAAGAAGTTACTATGGGGTAAGCTTTCGACAAGATGGCTGCTATTCTTCAGAATTTGATCGAGAAAATGGATAAGATGGACAAGAAAGCACCTAAAGGTAAGAATGAGGCACTGGAATAATTCCTGAAGTTCCAACCTCTGACGTTCTAGGAAGAAGTGGAGCAAGATGAAAAGGTGAAACAGGGGATCGAGCAGATAGAGGACATCTTCACAACTCTATAGTACATTGAAAGGAGAAGGGTGCAGTTTGCTGCATTCAGGCAGAGGGGACATGCCAGTGTATGGTGGTAACGAGTTCAGAAGGATTGGGAGAAAGGAGATTGCGATTTGACATGAGAGAACTTTGTGGAGGCTTTCAGAGTTGAGTACATTCTGCAATGGATAGCGGAGAAGAGGGAGGATGAGTTCCAAACCCTCAAGTAATGAGGGATGACCGTGGCTTAGTATGCTGCACAGTTTACTCAACTATCTAAGTACTGCAAGTGCTTGGTGGACACCGAGCAGAAACAGATGTAGCAATTTGTGAAAGGCCTCAGGCTGGATTTGAGGAAATCATTGGCTCCATCTCCACCGGTGACATATACAACAATAATGGACACAGCGACCCGGATAGAGAATGAGGATAGGAACTGGCCAATGAACCGGCCATTCCAACCAAGTCGACCTCCGATGAGACCTCTGATTAACAAGAGACTTATTAGTCCAATACAGTGGGAAAATAAAGGGAAACAACCGAGGACAATCCCACCAAGTCCCATGCCAAACGCTCCTATGTGTTGGAACTATGGGAGGTAAGGTTATGTAGAAAGGGATTACTAGTCCAAGGGAGTAGCAAGGAGATGTTTTAACTGTAGAGATCTAAACTACCTGAGAAAAAACTACCCCAAACCATTCAAGATAGGGTAGAGAGCTACCACCCCACCAGCTGGGGCGATCAAAGGTGCACCTATTGGGACAGCTGGAGGAAGAGGAGGTCAAAAACCTCAAGTGAAAGCTAAGGTCTTCACTCTGAACCGGGAAGAGGTTGGAACTGATTCAGCGGTGGTTGAAGGTACATTTTCTGTTCAAGGTCAATCTATTTCTATTTTGATAGACCTCGGATCGACTCATTCATATGTGAATGATAAGTATTTATCCCATTTGGGTTGGGACAGGGTTGAGTTGCCTTATACCATATTAGTGAGTACACCCTTGAGGAGGCAAAGAGATGTGAGTAGGGTAGTGCAAGAGTGTGGCATTATGGTAGGGAAAGAGATTTTGAAGTCGGACCTCATAATCCTACCTATCGACGACTACGATCTGATTTTGGGTATAGATTAGTTAGCAAATCATGGAGTAAGAATGGATTGCAAGGTCAAGATGGTGTAGTTCGTTAGACCCGAATGTGATGTATTGGAGTTTAGTGGGAAAAATGTGAAAGAGTTAAAATTCCTGATAGTGGGAACAAAGACCTAGAAGATGGTGAAGAAGGGTTGCTTAGGGTATCTGGCTTACTTAATCAATAAGCAAATAAGAGTACCTTGGAAAGCACCGAGGTGGTGAAGGACTACGCAGATGTATTCCCAATTGAACTTACATCTTTTCTTCCATCATGGGAAGTCGAGTTCACTATTGATCTAGTTCCTGGAACTGAGTCGGTATGAAAGACTCCCTATCAGATGGCGCCAGAGGAATTGAAGGGACTGAAGGATCAATTGAAGGAGTTGGTGAAGTTGTAGGATTTCTAGATTAAATAATTAGATTAAACGCAACGGAAAACAACAAGAAATCCAAGCCATGGATCACGGGTTTGCAGTAGAAACGGAAAAGGGAGAAGATCACACTTATTACCTCGTGAAGCCGGAATTTAAAATTTTCTTGTTCCAAGAACGCAGGCGCGATCCAAATCACAAAACCGGTTCACTGCAGCTCAACTGAAGTCCAAGTAAGAACTCCCTCTAATGATAATCCACACAAGGTTGAACGCTCACAATCTCACAATTCTATGCTAGTAGAATTTAGGAGGCTAGGGTTTGATCAAGAAGAGAGAGGCAAAGAAATGGTTTCTCTGTTATTGCGTGAATAGTCTGTATCTCTAACCCTAAGGAAACCGTTTCCTTATATTTATAGATTTATAATTACCGCAATTGCAACTTAGTCCTTCAACGTCCAATTGCCAACAAATTGGTCCTTGAAGTTTACTTAATTTCAATTAGGTCCTATGAATTATAACAAACGTATAATTCACCTATAAGTATATTCCCTTCTCTTAATTAACCACACAATATTATCAAATAATATAGTTGATCATTCAAACCTTTATTGTGTGTGACCCATTAGGTTTTCTGGTGTTATTGGTAGTAAAATATGAATTAATTCTAACAATATTAGAATTAATAATCCTTAATAAAATAAAGGATTAAATTTATTAATTCTCTAATTAATAAATCCATATTTAGCATATCAAGAGCGACATCTAGCAATGACTCTTGACCACCCAAAAGTCCAGAAAGTCAAGTGGCTTGACGTGAACCTTTCAATAACAAATTATCAGTGCAATAAACTCCTTTCAACATACAATATCTCATTCGGTCTAGTGCATAGAATTAGTGCCAACTCCCTCCAGAATATTATTAATTCTGGCCCGAATATTTTAGTACTTGTTCAAGAAATCCATTACTCGATATGTGTATCAATTGGAACCATTTCCATCACATAGTTGCCTTGGCCAATGACTTCGTGAGTAATGATTTCTACAAGTGGCCATGAGATATACTCTCCTACTATTAGGAGTAGTGAATTCTTTATTGACCCTCTCAACTACTTTCGTTTACTTTACGTTGTACCCAATATCCATCCCATACGCGGTCCTAGATAAGACTCCAAATATTAGAATCAAAGTACAACGCTCGATAAACAAAGTACCTTGGAGATCTCAAGTCTAAGGATACTTGCACACTTGCTATAATGAGATTCTATCACTGGCACTCAATAGTTATCCAAGTGATTATCTCGTAGCTAGGTCATCCAATGAACTTGTTCCAAAACAAGCATCCACATGTTAATCCTGAGTATCCCAATACTCACGGATATGAGAACCACCGCTTGATCCAATCAAGAGATATAACATATGCCAGTCTTAGCGTATTAATAATATCCCATCTTATTAATACTATGGCTGGGGATTATTTAAGTACAAACACTACATAGTGTAGTAGGAATCTCACATCATGATCTCTATCATGATTTCCTTAACATTGTGTTGTACTAGGGTCTTTATCTAACGGTTTGTACACATATTTAGACATAACAATCAAACTGAAAGATAAAGAATGCCCCTTATTAATTTAATATGCAATATACATGGTACAAGTGATTGCCTTTAGGGCACAACACTAACACACTCCCACTTGCACTAGAGCCAATCATTCAGGTATCGAATACCAAATGACTCAACATGTTTATCATGTTTCTTTTGGGAAAGCGCTTTAGTGAGTGGATCAGCTATGTTCTGATCTATGGGAATTCTCTCTATCTTTACATCTCCTATATCTATGATTTCTCTTATCAGATGATAGCGTCTAAGTACATGCTTGGATCGTTGATGAGACCGTGGTTCCTTTGCCTGTGCAATGGCTCCATTGTTGTTACAATACAAAAGTATCGAATCAACAATGCTGGGCACCACTCCAAGTTCAGTGATGAACTTCTTAATCCATACTGCTTCTTTAGCTGCTTCAGAAGCTACTATGTACTCTGCTTCAGTAGTCGAATCCGCAGTAGTCTCTTATTTGGAGCTCTTCCAACTAACTGCCCCACCACCCAATGTAAATACGTAGCCAGACTGTGATTTGAAGTCGTCCTTATCGGACTGAAAGCTGGCATCGGTATACCTTCTTACTTATAAATCACCATCTCCATATATCAAGAATACATCCTTAGATCTTCGTAAGTACTTAAGGATATTCTTTACAGCCGCCCAGTGACCCTCTCCAGGATTAGATTGGTATCTGATTGTCAAACTAAGAGCATACGATACATCGGGCCTAGTACATATCATAGCATACATGATAGACCCAATTGCCGAAGCATAGGAATTCTACTCATGTGATCCCTTTCAACTTGTGTCTTTGGAGACATTGACTTTGAAAGGCTTACACCATGTGTCATAGGTAAGAATCCGCTTTTGGATTGATCCATGTTGATCCTTTTCAACACTCTGTCTATGTATGTAGACTGTGAAAGACCTAGTAACCTTCTAGATCTATCTCTATAGATCTTTATTCCCAAAATATAGGTTGCTTCTCCAAGGTCTTTCATGGAGAACATTTTGGACAACCAAATCTTCACTGATTGAAGAGTGGAAACATCATTTCCTATAAGCAATATGTCATCTACATAAAGCAATAGGAAAACAACTTTACTCCCACTAACCTTCTTATACACACAAGGTTCATCCATGTTTTGAATGAAACTAAATTCTTTAATTGTCTCATCAAAACGGATATTCCAACTCCTAGAAGCTTGCTTAAGTCCATAAATGGACCTTTGCAACTTACACACCTTTGTGCCATCTTTGGATATAAAACCTTCAGGCTGTGTCATATACACTTTCTCAATCGGGTTTCCATTAAGGAAAGCTATTTTCACATCCATTTGTCGGACCTCATAATCGTAATGAGTGGCAATGGCTAGGAGTATTCTTATGGATTTCAACATCGCGACTGGTGAAAAAGTTTCGTCATAGTCAATACCTTGTCGTTGACGATAACCTTTTGCTACCAAGCGAGCCTTATAGGTAACCACATTACCATCCATGTCAGTTTTCTTTTTGAAAACCCATTTACACCCTATAGGCTTGATTCCTTCAGGTGGATCAACCAAAGTCCATACTTGGTTGTCATACATGGAATCCATCTCTGACTTCATAGCTTCGAGCCATTTGACAGATTCTGAACTATTCAGAACATCCTCATAAGTAGTAGGCTCATCCTCATCTATGAGCAATACGTCATTATGGTCACTTATAAGAAATTCATATCTCTCAGGTGCCACTCGTATCCTACTTGACCTACGAAGCTCTTGTGTGCTAGAAGGTTCATCTATTTGAATAGATACAGGTTCAGATGGTTGATCAATATTTGTTTTCTCTTCTTGAACTTTACTAAGTTCAAGCTTGCTCCCACTATCTTCTTTGAACATGTGCTCTTTCTCTAAGAAAACAGCATGTTTTGAAACAAAAACTTTATTTTCAAAAGGAAGATAGAAGTAATATCCAAACGATTCTTTTGGATATCCAACAAACAAACATTTGTCAGACTTACTTTCAAGTTTGTCTGACATTACCTTTTTAACAAAAGCAGGGCAACCCCAAATCCTTAAATGAGATAACTTTGGTCTCTTGCCAAAGAATAACTCATAAGGAGTGGTAGTAACCATTTTTGACGGAACTCTATTTAAAATGTAAACAACAATCTTTAGTGCGTACCCCAAAAATGATTTTGGTAAGCCTGCAAAAGCCATCATGGTCCTTACCATGTCTAGAAGGGTTTAATTCCTTCTCTCAGATACACCGCTATGTTGAAGTGTATATGGTAGAGTCCATTGAGATAATATTCCATTATCTCTTAGATAACTTAGAAACTCTTGACTTAAGTATTCACCTCCTCGATCGGATCTAAGAGCTTTAATACTTTTGCCAAGTTGTTTCTCTACTTCATTCTTGAAGTCTTTGAAACAGTCAAAAGCTTCAGATTTGTATTTCATCAAATACAAATACCCATATCGAGAATAATCATCAATAAAGGTAATGAAGTATTGATAACCTCCTCTTGCTTGTATTAAACAACTCTTTTGAGAATAACATTGGGCCACATACATCTAAATGTACGAGTTCTAACAACTCTTTTACCCTTCTCCTTTTCTTGAAAAAGAAGTTTTAGCCATTTTTCCAAGTAAACAAGATTCGCATGTGTCATATGATTCGTAATCAAATGACCCTAAGTCACCCAATTTGTATAACTTAGACACACATTTTTCATTTACATGGCCTAAGCGACAATGCCATAAGTAAGATGAGATTAAGTTATCCTTTTTATGTTTCTTTTTACTTACATTGAGAATTGGATTATACATGTCTAGAACATATAAACCATTTATCAGAGTTGCAGAACCATAATGAATATCATTTAATGAGAAAGAACAACATTTATTCTTAAAACTTAAATGAAATCCAAATAAGTCTAAACAAGCAACTGAGATAATGTTTTTCAACAAAACTGGTACAAAATAACAGTTTTGTAGTTCTAAAACTAATCCAGAAGGTAGATTGAGATGATAAGTCCCCACGACTAGTGCAGCAACCTTTGCTCCATTTGCAGCTCGTAGGTCCACGTCACCTTTCTCTAACCTTCTACTGTCCTTTAGTCCCTGCAAATTATTGCATAAATAAGATCCACAACCGGTATCCAATACCCATATCTCATTATTAAAGGCAGTATTAATCTCAATCATAAACATACCAGGATTAGAAGTAGAAGTGCTTGCAAGCTTCTCCTTCTCCTTCTTTTCCTTCATAGTCTCCAAGTAGGCCTTGCTGTTACGCCTCCAATGGTCTATTTTGCCACAATGATGACATGGGCCTTTAGGGGCAGCCTCCTTCTTCTTGACACCTCATTTGGGCTTAGTAGGAGTGTTCTTCCTCTTCTTCCTAGAAACCTTTTTCTTAGAAGATGAAGAACCTACTAACAAGATTGCCTTATCATCCTTTTTCATAGGGGACTCAGCAGTCTTAAGCAGATTGATTAGCTCAGGTATGGTGGTCTCAACATTATTCACGTGGTAGTTGATCACAAACTGCGAAAAACTACTTGGTAATGATTGTAGAATTAAGTCAATACTTAACTCATGATCCATTACAAACCCAAGAGACCCAAGCTTTTCCATGTAGCCCAACATCTGCAGCCCATGAGTGGCCACTGAAGCACCCTCAACCATCTTAGCACGGAACAGTTGTTTAGAGATCTCATATCTCTCTGTTCTAGCTTGTTTATCAAATAGCTCTTTAAGATGGAGGATTATCGATTGAGCATCCATATGCTCATGCTGTTTTTGTAGCTCAGGAGACATTGACGCTAGCATGATACAAGATGCTGTGTCGCTATCTTCTTTATGCTTCTTATGGACAGCATGCTCTTCAGCAGGAGCATCTTGAGCTGGAGGTGGCGGAATAGGAGCTTCTAGCACGTAGAGCAACCTTTCCGACTTGAGAACGATTCTCAAGTTTCTATACCAGTCCAAATAGTTTGATTCAGAGAGCTTGTTTGTTTCCAAGATGCTACGCAAGTTTAGGTTTGTCGACATGATGTAAATGACCTAGATGTAAAGATAGAATTATTAGAACATGTATATGTAAATGCAATGCAATTAATTAGGTCATTAATTAAGCGCATAATTATTCCACTATTTTACTCAAACCAGCAACATGATCATACAATTAACATGCTACAATCATGCAATTTACATGCTTGAACAATTCAAAGCAATAAAACATCCCATTAAAACACAAACCCATAGTCTCTGATACCACTGTAGGATTTCTAGATTAAATAATCAGATTAAACGCAGCGGAAAACAACAAGAAATCCAAGCCATGGATCACGGGTTTGCAGTAGAAACGAAAAAGGGAGAAGATCACGCTTATTACCTCGTGAAGCCGGAATTTAAAATTTTCTTGTTCCAAGAACGCAGGCGCGATCCATATCACAAAACCGGTTCACCACAGCTTAACTGAAGTCCAAGTAAGAACTCCCTCTAATGATAATCCGCACAAGGTTGAACGCTCACAATCTCACAATTCTATGCTAGTAGAATTTAGGAGGCTAGGGTTTGATCAAGAAGAGAGAGGTAGAGAAATGGTTTCTCTGTTATTGCGTGAATAGTCTGTATCTCTAACCCTAAGGAAACCGTTTCCTTATATTTATAGATTTATAATTACCACAAATTGCAACTTAGTCCTTCAACGTCCAATTGTCAACAAATTGGTCCTTGAAGTTTACTTAATTACAATTAGGTCCCATGAATTATAACAAACTTATAATTCACCTATAAGTATATTCCCTTCTCTTAATTAACCCCATAATATTATCAAATAATATATTTGAGCATTCAAACCTTTATTGTGTGTGACCCATTAGGTTTCCTGGTCTTATTGGTAGCATAATATGAATTAATTCTAACAATATTAGAATTAATAATCCTTAATAAAATAAAGGATTAAATTTATTAATTCTCTAATTAATAAATCCATATTTAGCATATCAAGAGCGACATCTAGCAATGACTCTTGACCACCCAAAAGTCCAGAAAGTCAAGTGGCTTGACATGAACCTTTCAATAGCAAATTATCAGTGCAATAAACTACTTTCAACATACAATATCTCATTCGGTCTAGAGCATGGAATTAGTGCCAACTCCCTCCAGAATATTATTAATTCTGGCCCGAATATTTTAGTACTTGTTCAAGAAATCCATTACTCGATATGTGTATCAATTGGAACCATTTCCATCACATAGTCGCCTTGGCCAAGGACTTCATGAGTAATGATTTCTACAAGTGGACTTGAGATATACTCTCCTACTATTAGGAGTAGTGAATCCTTTATTGACCCTCTCAACTACTTTCGTTTACTTTACATTGTACCCAATATCCATCACATAGACAGTCCTAGATAAGACTCCAAAGATTAGAATCAAAGTACAACGCTCGTTAAACAAAGTACCTTGGAGATCTCAAGTCTAAGGATACTTGCACACTTGCTATAATGAGATTCTATCACTGGCACTGAATAGTTATCCAAGTGATTATCTCGTATCTAGGTCATCCAATGAACTTGTTCCAAAAAAAGCATCCACTCGTTAATCCTGAGTATCCCAATACTCACGGATATGAGAACCACCGCTTGATCTAATTAAGAGATATAACATGTGCCAGTCTTGGCGTATTAATAATATTCCATCTTATTAATACTATGGCTGGGGATTATTTAAGTACAAACACTACATAGTGTAGTAGGAATCTCACATCATGATTTTCTTAACACTGTGTTGTACTAGGGACTTTATCTAATGGTTTGTACACATTTTTAGACATAACAATCAAACTGAAAGTTAAAGAATGCCTCTTATTAATTTAATATGCAATATACATGGTACAAGTGATTGCCTTTAGGGCACAACACTAACAGAAGTAAGGGTATATAAGGCCTAATACGTCATCTTGGGGAGCCCCAGTTGTAACACCCCACTAGTTAGGCCCAACAGGGCCAGGGATGTCGTCCCGTCCAAAGGACAAGGGGTCTTTATAACTTGATCACACAAATGAAAATAAAAATAATACTTTAAAATTGAACTTGTTAAAACCTAAAAATTCAGGAACAAGTCCAAAATAAATTGATTACTATCATCTCTCAAAACCACATGAAATAAATAACATAAAGTCCTCAAAGCAGGCAACAAATCTAGCTACTCATCTCTACAGCAGGATCAACCTGAAAAATATGGCATAACAGGTGATGAGATAAAAATCTCAGTAAGCCCGTGTGTGTTTTGAGTGTTTAAGGTAAAACAGTTCATGTATGCAAGTTGTAAAAATAAGGTTAAGGTAAAACAGTCCATGTGTTTTGAGTGCTGGGAAGCAATAAATAAGGTTAAAAATAAAGAGTGGCGTTTTTCTTTTCAAACCATACATGTGCACAATAAATACAACCACTCAAATGGGTAGCCATGGGTTACCACACATTGGGCCTCATGAACATATATATAACGGTCAGAATGCCACACTTTGTGCAGACTGACAAAAGGTAGGTGATCAGCCTACCGGGTGAGATACTTCTCATTCTCTACACCCAAACTTGCTGGTTGTCCACTCTGGAAACACACAGTTCACATGACTGAAACATGCTAGCTCGGACCGGCATGACCTATTGACTAGCATCCTATCCAGGAAGGACTCACCCCTCAGAGTTGGCCACCTACAGAGAGACTTAATCTAACCCTTCAAAGACTAGTCCTAGTAGTCTATCCTTATTGAGTACTCAACGTTGATTGTCCCACTTGGGAGAAAACTGATAATACATTGCTTTATTTGGAAATAGCAATTAAGGGTTTTGAAAATTCTTGTTAAAGTTGGGTTTTAGAAAGAGTTTTGTATTTGTGCAAAACTGCTTGTTTAAATTTTCAAATGATTTGCTTGATTGAAATAAAAAGGAAACAGTCCTTAATTGCCTTTACAAAATGAGTGTCCATGCACATTCGCATTTGGCTTGCCATAGTAACCTTTTGTCATCAAATAAGTTTATGCAGGAGCTTACCTGATCCTTTGCTCGATCAAATTCAAGAATCTTCCAAAGCTGACCTAACACCGCCTAGGGTAAACACAAGTCATAAGGTTATACTCAAGCTATATTCGCTTACATAAATAATTCTAGTTCAACTTATTACAATCATGACCCTAATGTCCTAAGCTTTTAGGCTAGACGATAAAGGATTTTATAAAATAAGACTAGCTTGATAAGTTAAAATAACTAGGGGTTGTAAAATAATTACTAAGAAGTTATAGGTTCAAATAATAAATCTTGAGTGTTGTTATTAATAAATAAACTAGGGTTTCATTGTTGAAGAATCCTAAGTTCTAGATGGCATTAATAAATGGTCATTCTTAAATAATATTTTTAAAGTAAATATTAAATTATTAGTAATCTCTTTATTAATAATTAATAGATAGAAAATAATTAATAATAAGTAAAATTAATAATAAATAAATTTTATTAAATCTTAATTAGTAGATAACAAATACATATAATATTTATGAATATATAGCCTACAAGATCAATAATATTTTACCTATTATTATTATTTATATAAAAGGTTTTATTTATTTATTATTATTATTAAATATTTATATATTATTTTTAATAAAAGATATAATTTATTTGGCTAAAATATCACTATTTCATTTAATACTCCAATTCCAAAACTTCTTAGGGTTTTTGAAATCTTTGGAGGAAAATATAGTATTAATTTTAATTAACGTAATAGAATTGGCTAATTAAAATAAATTAGGATCACAAGGTCATGATCATAAATTTCCTATTGCTAACAAGATTCATGAGCACATACTCCTACGTCAATCAACAAACTATTCTATTCAGGAACAAAGGCTTAAATCCATGCCTACTATTACATGATCAAATCCCTACTAAGCATAATCATACTCACGACTTCAATGAAAATAAGAACATAATATCCTATTCACCAAAGGTGACATAACATTCTAGCATGCTTAAACATTCATAATTTCATAAGACATGATGAACATGCATCGATCCACAAGAAAGTTCATAAAGCTTAACCATGATCAATCATTCTCATGCTCCAATCTCAACCCCTTCATACATATGCATATACTCAATCCCACCTTCATATTCTATCCTCTCTATTAACAACCAAGAGACATGAATCCAGAATTCAATAGAAAGGTTAAAGAGAAATACTTGGTTGATGACTATCTCGATGAAGATTTAGAGACGCTTAAATCGTGCAAGAGAGGAGAAAGAAAACAGCCATGGTTGTAGCAACCATTTCGGCAGAGAGAGAGAGAGAGAGAGAGAGAGAGAGAGAGAGAGAGAGAGAGCATTAGTATGATATGTTAAAGATTGAAGGGAAGGAGAGGAACGAAAGTTGTTCTTGGTTACCTTGATGATGTTCTTGAGACTTCAAGGAAAATTCTGGTTTTGATCCGATTGTTAATTTTTGTTTTCGAGATTTGATGTTATAAAATCCAAAAATGGACTCTAGAGAGTATGCAGGAGTGTTCTGGAGTTTTTGAAAGGGATTGGAGGTGTTTAGAGTTGTCTTTGGCTTGGAGAAAGGTAGTGTGTGTTCTTGGTGAAAATGGAGAGGATTAGATGGAAAATGCTGGACGAATTTCTAAAGGGGCTGGCCAAATGATTGAGGGAGTTCTGGGATTTTGATTTTCATATTAGAGAAGAGAGAAAAATCTGGTTGTTTGAAATTCAAATGGAGAAATTTAAGGAGTGTTTTAAGGTAAAACATATGGTAATGGTGTTTGATTGATGGAGGTTCTTTGGAGCTACAATGGCTGACTGGTTTGCTGTATTTTGCTGAAATGAATGAGGGTTGAGAGAGCTATAAGGCAGGCCAAAATTCTGAGTTCTGGTGGGGAGAGTTTCTGGTTATGAAGCTTAATCCAAGGGTGTTATCATGGAGTAAATGCTGGAAATTTTGAAATTCAATTGAAAGTTTGATTGGAGTAATTGTAGGTGGAATTTGAGGAGTGGCTATGGAGTCTAGTTGTGCAAGGTTAGTGGAGGAGGTAATGGAGTTCAGTTCATGGCCGAACAAAGGTTAACTTCCAGAGGTTTGAGGTGGTTTTCGGACAAGGTTTGAAGAGAGCAAGGCTGGAATTTTTTTCCTGGTTATGTTTCGAATTGGTTGCTGGAATTTGCTGTGTAGTTTTTCTGCAATGTTCCAGCCAATTTGCTGAGGGTTTGTGAGAGGTATTTGAGGGTCATTTAAGGTTGGTTTTTAGCCTTCCTTATGGAGGAAAAGCAGAGGTAATTTACTGGTTTGAAGGGTAGAAGAAACAGCTTTGATTTTGGCCTGCTATGCATCGAAGTTGTCTAGAATTTTTTTCTGGTTTGCACAGGTTTGTGCAGTCCGATTTTTGGCAAAAGAATTTCAGTCTTCAAGCTGAATAAGTTGGCCATTTTTCTAGCAGCAATTGAGTAAGGAAGACGGCTAAGATATTCAAAAGCTAGGCTGCCCAAGAATCTGGAAAATTTTTAGATTTCTTCTATGGAGAAGATGAACACTATGGAGTGGAGTTTGAAGGTCCAACCATGGAGATTAATTTCTCTTGGGAACCTTCCTTAACTCCTTCTCTATTTTTAGTCAAATCTCTAACCTCTAAGAGCCATTTTTGAAATTCAAAGGCCAATAATCCTTGCTGCATTTTTAGGAATTAAAACATAGATTTGGATAAATTGAACAAATTTAATTGATAAAGAGTTTAGGGTAAGCTAGGGAATAAAAAGGACATGAATCCCTTAAGAATTCTTTTTAGGACGTAAGAACAGGATTAGGACATTCCCTTCATGTCTCCCATAGGACAGCACTCCTATTTTTTTTTTCTTCTCTGGAATGCAAGAGACGAAATCCAACCTTAAATTAAAATAATCATGGCAAAAACTTAAATGATGGGATATGAGCTCAAGACCTTAGAGATTAATTCTAAAGCTCTAACTACTAAACCACAACAGCTCTTGTTCTTATTTTCTCTCCCAAATATTCTTCCTATTTAATCCTCAAGCTATATTTCTATTTTGACCTAAAGTAAAATTACCATTTTACCCTTCCTACTCAATAAGCTTAACTAAGCCTTCTAGACTATAAATCATAATTTTAAAGCACATAAAATTATATATATATATATATATATATATTCATGCAAAGTAATATGATATGTATCCCGACCCTATTACCCTAGGGTTGGCTTCAGGTGGGGTTTCACATCCTCCCCTCCTTAGGAGAATTTCGTCCTGAAATTCATGCATACCTCTATCTCAGATCGGGATACTTCCACTTTACCCACTCTTCTGTTTCCCATGTGGTATCTCGCGTGCTATGATGCTCCCACTGCACCTTTACTATCGGAATCTACTTGTTTTGGAGAGTCTTGATACTTCGGTCCAATATCCTTACGGGTTTCTCCACATAGCTCAAGTCGGGTTGCAACACCAACGGTTCATCATTCAAAACATGTCCGGGATCGGCATTGTACTTCTTCAACTGCGACACATGAAACACATCGTGAATTCCTGTCAACCCATCTGGCAAATCCAATCGATATGCCACTGGCCCAATTCTCTCCTTTATTAGAAACGATCCCAAATACCTCGGATTCAGCTTCCTACCTTTCAAATGCTTCAAGATTCCTCTATTCGGTGTCAGTCTTAGGAATACACTGTCTCCCACCTGGAATTCTAACTCTCTCCACCTATTGTCTGCATAGCTCTTTTGTCGGCTTTGGGCCACTTTCAACCTTTCCCTGATTAACTTGACCTTGTCCAACATTTCCTGAACACAGACTTCTCTCGATTTGCTTATATGGCCATCCTCTGACCAACTCCAGTATAGCGATACCTGACACTTACGTCCATACAGGGCTTCATACGAAGCCATTCCAATCAAAGCTTGATAACTGTTATTGTATGACAACTCTGCATACGACACACATTTGATCCACTTATCTATGAAATCCAGTACACAGGCTCTCAGCATATCCTCTAATATCTGTATAACCCTTTCTGACTGTCCATCGGTTTGCAAATGCGCCGTCATGCTGAACTTGAGACTCGACCCCATTGATTCTTGAAACTTGGCCCAAAATCGGGATGTAAATCTTGGATCTTGGTCAGACACAATACTCGAAGGCACTCCATGCAGTCGAACTATTTCTCGCACATAGGTCTGAGCCAACTTTTCCATGGAATCCCTTACATTCACTGGTATGAAATGCGCTGATTTGGTTAGTCGATCCATCACTACCCATATGGCGTCCTTTTAGGTCCTTGCCATAGGGAGTCTGGTAACGAAGTCCATGGTCACTTCTTCCCACTTCCATTCAGGTACTGGCAACGGTTGCAATAGTCCTGCTGACTTCTTGTGCTCCACTTTGACTTTCTGATAGGTGAGATACGTCGAGACATATTTAACCACGTTCCGCTTCATTTTGGGCCACTAATTGGCCCTTTTCGGATCCTAATACGTTTTGACCTCTCCCGGATGAATGGCATACTTTCTCTTATGTGCCTCTTCCAAAATTCTGTCCTTCAATTAGTGCTCTTCGGGTACACACAATTGATCTCTGAAATATAAAACTCTCGCTTCGTCCTGCCGGAATTCACTACCTTACCGCTTGAGCTCTTTGTCCTTGAAAAGCTGAAATTCTGTATTATTTTGCTGAGCTTCAATAATTTCCCGCCTTAGGTTTTGTATCAACTTCAGGTTGCTAGCAATAATTTTCTCCCCTTGCACTTCCGCTCTTCTATCCAACACATCCTAAACCACTTGAACCTCCTGTACCCTTAGCCTGGCTATGCTGACTTTTCTGCTCAGGGCATCAGCAATAACGTTGGCCTTCCCAGGATGATAGTTGATTGGATAACGGTACTCCTCCAAAAATTCCATCAATCTTCGTTGTCTTAGATTCAAGTCCTTCTAAGTGAAAATGTACTTCAGGCTCTTGTGATCGGTGAACACTTCATATTTCACCCCGTACAGGTAGTGTCACCATTTTTTTAAGGCGAACACAGTGGCAGCCAGTTCTAGAACATGTGTGGGGTAGTTGACTTCATGAGGCCTCAACTTTTGAGAAGCATAAACGATCACCTTTCGGTCTTGTATCAAAACTACTCCCAAACCTTCCTTTGAAGCATCGGTATACAGTGCATAAGGCTTATCTCCCTCTGGCAGACTCAACACTAGTGCTGTCATTAATTTCTGTTTCAGCTCTTGGAAACTCTTCTCACGTTTTTCACTCCAAACAAATTGTACGTCCTTTCTCAGCAGTCACGTCATAGGCGATGTGAGTGTTGAAAATCCATTAATAAACCTCCTATAATAGCCAGCCAATCCCAAAAAGCTTCTAATCTCGGTGATGTTCTCCGGCTGCTTCCAGCCTTAAACTACTTCAACCTTCACTAGGTCTACCTTGATCCCATCCTTGGTCACCATGTGGCCAAGAAATGCCACACTATCCAACCAAAACTAACATTTGCTAAACTTGGCGAAAAGCTTATGCTCTCTTAGCTTTTTCAATACCAGTTTCAAATGTTCTGCATGATCCTCCAAGCTCTTGGAATAAATGAGTATGTCATCGATAAAGACTACCACGAACTTGTCCAAGTAGAGTTGGAACACTCGAAACATCAAATCCATAAATAAATACCACTGGTGCATTGGTTACCCCGAACGACATCACCACGAACTCATAGTGACCATATCTTATGTTGAAGGCCGTCTTGGGGATATCCTCCTATTTTATCCTCACTTGATAGTATCATTGCCTCAAATCTAGTTTGGAGTAACATCTGGATCCTTGCAACTGGTCAAACAGCTCATCAATCAGCGGTAGGGGATACTTATTCTTGATCGTCAGCTTGTTCAAGCCCCGATAGTCGATACACAGCCTCAGAGTCCCATCATTTTTCTTCACAAACAGCACAGGTGCTCCCCAGGGTGACGTGCTGTTGGAATTCGTAGACTCCTAAACGCGAAAAACATCTACGAATCCCTCCCGAGGACCCAAGTAAACGATTAAGAAGATCCAAGGTTTAAGAATTACCTCTGGTTGCTGTAATCGAAATCCTCCGATTCTAATTGCGCTGTTGTACGTTTAATCCGAACAATCACCAGACGCTGTAATATGCGAACGTCCTCTATCAGATACACACCGCGAACTCACTCGATACCCGAGTACTAGCGCCTAGGGTTTGAGAGGTTTCTTTCTTCTGGTAGAGAATGGCACGAATGTTCTCAAACGAAAAAAATTGGACTCTTGAAAAGACGGCTAGGGTTTTCTTAAAAACCCCCGAACCTCTTAGAGTCCAACCCTAATAATATCTTATCATGTTCTAATTTAAATTCAAATTAAATTAAAACCGATATGATAAGATTCTGCCATTATCTCGGTAATTTAACTAATTAATTTACCGAGTCAGATTCTTATAATCTGGACATCATCCAGATACATCAAATGTGGACATATTTCCAGATTCATTGTATCTGGTAAATTTTCTAAGTACGATTAACTTAGACATATTTCCAGATTAATCGAACCTGATCACCAGAAAAATAACCTAACAAGTTCGCTTATTGTGTGACCCTATAGGTTCATTTAACACTGACAGTGTGCCTAAATCATATTTAAATGGCCCACAAGTTATAAGCGGTTTCTAGCAAAACATTATAACTATCCAGATTAAATGAAGATCGGTGATCTCTTTGAACCAAACCATAATTTTATATTTAGTCCTTTTGTCACACGATATCCTGATTAAGCATAAGGCACGGAGCATGTCATCCTTATTAAGCTTAATCAATTATTTCTTGATTTCATAGTAGACTGTTCAAACAAATGATATCAATATCATAGATTGATATATTTGAGCACGGCCATGCATTTTTAACAGTCTAACTTATCAAGGGGCCCATGGATATCTCCCCCATAACTGAGAGGGACAAATTCCTTCACAATCAATCATATTCCTCTCCTTGATTTATTCTATATCCAACAGTAGTCTAATTTATTATCTGGTTAAAGACAACTTTAGACAATGTCAAAATATAGAATTTATCAAGTAGGAAACTATGATGAATTTAGGTCGAAGGACTTTCAATATTATTATGGCTAGAAAGTACTTATGACATATTCCATGAAGTACTCTCACAGTGGGTCATGTCCAATACAATGTTCTCTAACATTTATTTATTTCTTGACTCGATATCATAAATATCCATGGCCAGTAAAACATAGCCATCAAGTCACAAACATACTAATCTTAATTTATTATTATTCCAATAATAATAATAATCAATCAGGGACAGTTTTAGAATAGTCATTGTATTCATTGTAGGGTTTTACTATCAAGTCACGTACTTGATGACCAACAAAACAAAACTCACTATTTATGGAAAGGAAAGCCTCATGAACAGTATAAGGAAAGCCTTATACTATTGTCATTATATAAAACATAATGACAATAGTATAAGTACAAATTGACTCTAGGGCATATCCCCAACACGTGCTAGGTCTGATGTAGCCTTGCTTCACCAACTCTTCTAGCTACTCCTTTAGTTCTTTCAGTTCCGCCAGTGCCATCCGATATGGAGTCCGGGACACCGGTTCAACTCTTGGAACTAGATCCACGGTGAACTCAACTTCTCGGCTGGGAGGTAGAGAAGTGAGTTCCCAGGGAACACGTCAGGAAAATCCTTTACCACCTCGGTATCCTCTTCTAGAGTGCACTGGTCCTTCGGCTTGTTTATCACATAAGCCATATATCCTTGACATCCTTGCTTCAACAATTTCAGGGCTTTAGCCCCAGCTATCAAATACTTCAATTCCTTTACTCTCTTGCCATTGAACTCCAACACATCACATCCTAGTATAATGAACTGAACCGATTTATTCTTACAGTCTACCCTAGCCCCATGCTTCGCTAGCCAATCCATTCCCAATATTAAATCATAATCATCAATAGCCAAGATTATTAAATCTCCCTCCAAACTTTCTCTCCCCACTTCAATTTTACAATTTCACACATACTGATCTGCTTGCACCATCTTCCCTAAAGGCGTAATCACCAACAAAGTAAAAGGTAGTTCTACTCCATCCCAACCCAAATGATATGCATAGTTCTTGTTTAAATAGGAATGGGTAGATCTAGGGTCTATCAATGCATTAACGGAACGACCTTGGATAGTAAACGTACCTTCTACCACTGTCGCATCAGCTCCAACCTCCTCTCAGTTGAGAGCAAAAACTTTTGCTTTCACTTGAGGCTTCTGCGCTCTACTCCCTGATGCTCATGTGGTATTGGCTCGGTTAGCCCCCGGGATTTGAGTCGGATTTCCTTGCCCGACTCGGTGAAGTTTAGGGAAGGCGTTCTGTAGGTGGTTTGGGTCTCCGCAGTGGTAACATTTCCGCTCACCTCCTTTGGGCCAACAATATCTCTCCGTATGGCCCCTTTTTCCAAGACATTTGTGGGATTGCATGCCAAAAAGTATCCGATTATCTTCAAATTTTATCAGAACACATTTTCTAGCAATTTAAACGAATTTAACGGTTGGATCATTAATTGAAAGTTCCTATCTTTGTAAATGGCTTAATTTTTTGGTCTTTTTGTGGACATTTGTTGGATTGCAGGCGAAAATATATCCGATTATCTTCAAATTTGGTCATAACACTTTTCTTAGCAATTTCAACAAATATAACGGTCAGATCATTAATTTATACTTGTCCGTCCGTGTAAATGCCTTTGGTTTTTTGTTTTTTCATAGACATTTTTTGGATTTCATGCTAAAATATATCCGATTATCTTCAAATTTTGTCATAACACTTTTCCTAGCTATTTCAACGAATCTAACGGTCGGATCATTAAATTATACTGTTCGTCTATGTAAATGCCTTAGGTTTTTGGGTTTTTCGTAGACATTTGTTGGATTGCAGGTCAAAATATATCCGATTACCTTCAAATTTTGTCATAATACATTTCCTAGCAATTTCAACAAATCTAATGATCGGATCATTAATTGAAAGTGTCTATCTTTGTAAATGCCTTGGGATTTCGGTCTTTTTTTAGACATTTGTTGGATTGAATGCCAAAATATATCCGATTATCTTCAAATTTGTTCATAACACTTTTCATAGCAATTTCAACAAATCTAACGGTCTGATCATTAATTTGAAGTGCTTATCTTTGTAAATGCCTTTGGTTTTCAGATTTTTGTAGACATTTGTCGGATTGCATGCCAAAATATATCCGATCATCTTCAAACTTTGTCATAACACTTTTCCTAGCAATTTAAACAAATTTAATGGTTGGATCATTAATTGAAAGTTCCTATCTTTGTAAATGGCATAATTTTTTGGTCTTTTTGTAGACATTTGTTGGTTTGCGTGCCAAAATATATCCAATTATCTTCAAATTTGGTCGTAACACTTTTCTTAGAAATTTCAACAAATTTAACGGTTGAATCATAAATTTGAAGGGCCTATCTTTGTAAATGTCTTAGGTTTTCAGATTTTTGTAGAGATTTAACTGGATTGCGTGCCAAAATATATCAAATTACCTTCAAATTTGGTTATAACACATTTTTTAATATTTTCATCAAATCTAACTGTCTGATCGTTAATTTGCAGTGCTTATATTTGTAAATACATCAAATTTTCGGTATTTTTGTAGATATTTCTTGGACTACGTGTAAAAGTATAGCCGATTACCTTTTAATTTTTTCATAACACTTTTTCTAGCAATATAAACAAATCTAATGGTCAGGTCATTAATTGAAAGTGCCTATCTTTGTAAGCTTTAGGTTTTCGGTCTTTTTGCCGACATTTGTTGGATTGAATGCCAAAATATTTCCGATTATCTTCAAATTTGTTCATAACACTTTTCTTAACACTTTCAACAAATTTAACGGTTGGATCATTAATTTGAAGTGTCTATCTTTGTAAATGTCTTATGTTTTCGGTCTTTTTGTAGACATTTAACAGGATTTCGTGCCAAAATATATCAAATTATCATTAAATTTGGATATAACACTTTTTTTACTAGTTTCAACAAATCTAACGGTCGGACCATTAACTTGTAGTTTTAAATATCTTAAGTTTTCGATATTTTTGTAGATATTTTATAGGACTACGTGTAAAAGTATACCGATTATCTTTAAATTTTTTCATAACACTTTTCTAGCAATTTAAATAAATTTAACGGTCAAATAATTAATTGAAAGTGCCTATCTTTGTAAATGCCTTAGTTTTTCGATCTTTTTGTAGACATTTGTGGGATTGCTTGCCAAAATATATCCGATTATCTTCAAATTTTGTCATAACACTTTTCCTATCAATTTAAACAAATTTAACGGTTGGATCATTAATAGAAAGTTTCTATGTTTGTAAATGGCTTAATTTTTTGGTCTTTTTGTAGCCATGTGTTGGATTGCATTCGAAAATATATCCGATTACCTTCAAATTTGGTCATAACACTTTTCTTAGCAATTTCAACAAATATATCGGTCAGATCATTAATTTATACTGTCCGTCTTTGTAAATGCCTTAGGATTCTTGTTTTTTCATAGACATTTTTTGGATTTCTTGCTAAAATATATCCGATTATCTTTAAATTTTGTCATAACACTTTTCCGAACAATTTAAGCAAATCTAACGGTCGGATCATTAATTGAAAGTGCCAAGGTTTTTAGATTCTTGTCGACATTTGTTGAATTGCAGGCTAAAATATCTTCAGATTTGGTCGTGACACCTTTCTTAGCAATTTCAACAAATCTAACGGTCGTAACATCAATTTGAAGTGCCAATCTTTGTAAATGCCTTAGATTTTTAGATTTTTGTAGACATTTGTTGGATTGCATGCCAAAATATATTCGATTATCTTCAAATTTGGTCATAACACTTTTCTTAGCAATTTCAACAAATCTAACGGTTGGATCATTAATTCATACTGTCTGTCTTTGTAAATGCCTTAGGTTTTCGGTTTTTTCATAGACATTTGTGGGATTGCATGCCAAAAAGTATCCGATTATCTTCAAATTTTATCAGAACACATTTTCTAGCAATTTAAACGAATTTAATGGTTGGATCATTAATTGAAAGTTCCTATCTTTGTAAATGGCTTAATTTTTTGGTCTTTTTGTGGACATTTGTTGGATTGCAGGCGAAAATATATCCGATTATCTTCAAATTTGGTCATAACACTTTTCTTAGCAATTTCAACAAATATAACGGTCAGATCATTAATTTATACTATCCGTCTGTGTAAATGCCTTTGGTTTTTTGTTTTTTCATAGACATTTTTTGGATTTCATGCTAAAATATATCCGATTATCTTCAAATTTTCTCATAACACTTTTCGTAGCTATTTCAACGAATCTAACGGTCGGATCACTAAATTATACTGTTCGTCTATGTAAATGCCTTAGGTTTTTGGGTTTTTCGTAGACATTTGTTGGATTGCAGGTCAAAATATATCCGATTACCTTCAAATTTTGTCATAATACATTTCCTAGCAATTTCAACAAATCTAATGATCGGATCATTAATTGAAAGTGTCTATCTTTGTAAATGCCTTGGGATTTCGGTCTTTTTGTAGACATTTGTTGGATTGAATGCCAAAATATATCCGATTATCTTCAAATTTGTTCATAACACTTTTCATAGCAATTTCAACAAATCTAACGGTCTGATCATTAATTTGAATTGCTTATCTTTGTAAATGCCTTTGGTTTTCAGATTTTTGTAGACATTTGTCGGATTGCATGCCAAAATATATCCGATCATCTTCAAACTTTGTCATAACACTTTTCCTAGCAATTTAAACAAATTTAACGGTTGGATCATTAATTGAAAGTTCCTATCTTTGTAAATGGCTTAATTTTTTGGTCTTTTTGTAGACATTTGTTGGTTTGCGTGCCAAAATATATCCAATTATCTTCAAATTTGGTCGTAACATTTTTCTTAGAAATTTCAACAAATTTAACGGTTGAATCATAAATTTGAAGGGCCTATCTTTGTAAATGTCTTAGGTTTTCAGATTTTTGTAGAGATTTAACTGGATTGCGTGCCAAAATATATCAAATTACCTTCAAATTTGGTTATAACACATTTTTTAATATTTTCATCAAATCTAACTGTCTGATCGTTAATTTGCAGTGCTTATATTTGTAAATACATCAAATTTTCGGTATTTTTGTAGATATTTCTTGGACTACGTGTAAAAGTATAGCCGATTACCTTTTAATTTTTTCATAACACTTTTTCTAGCAATATAAACAAATCTAATGGTCAGGTCATTAATTGAAAGTGCCTATCTTTGTAAGCTTTAGGTTTTCGGTCTTTTTGCCGACATTTGTGGGATTGCTTGCCAAAATATATCCGATTATCTTCAAATTTTGTCATAACACTTTTCCTATCAATTTAAACAAATTTAACCGTTGGATCATTAATAGAAAGTTCCTATGTTTGTAAATGGCTTAATTTTTTGGTCTTTTTGTAGACATGTGTTGGATTGCATTCGAAAATATATCCGATTACCTTCAAATAATGTCATAACACTTTTCTTAGCAATTTCAACAAATGTATCGGTCAGATCATTAATTTATACTGTCCGTCTTTGTAAATGCCTTAGGATTCTTGTTTTTTCATAGACATTTTTTGGATTTCTTGCTAAAATATATCCGATTATCTTTAAATTTTGTCATAACACTTTTCCGAACAATTTAAGCAAATCTAACGGTCGGATCATTAATTGAAAGTGCCAAGGTTTTTAGATTCTTGTCGACATTTGTTGGATTGCAGGCCAAAATATCTTCAGATTTGGTCGTGACACATTTCTTAGCAATTTCAACAAATCTAACGGTCGTAACATCAATTTGAAGTGCCAATCTTTGTAAATGCCTTAGATTTTTAGATTTTTGTAGACATTTGTTGGATTGCATGCCAAAATATATTCGATTATCTTCAAATTTGGTCAAAACACTTTTCTAAGCAATTTCAACAAATCTAACGGTTGGATCATTAATTCATATTGTCTGTCTTTGTAAATACCTTAGGTTTTCGGTTTTTTCCTAGACATTTGTGGGATTGCATGCCAAAAAGTATCCGATTATCTTCAAATTTTACCAGAACACATTTTCTAGCAATTTAAACAAATTTAACGGTTGGATCATTAATTGAAAGTTCCTATTTTTGTAAATGGCTTAATTTTTTTGTCTTTTTGTAGACATTTGTTGGATTGCAAGCGAAAATATATCCGATTATCTTCAAATTTGGTCATAACACTTTTCATAGCAATTTCAACAAATATAACGGTCAGATCATTAATTTATACTGTCCGTCTGTGTAAATGCCTTTGGTTTTTTGTTTTTTCATAGACATTTTTTGGATTTCATGCTAAAACATATCCGATTATCTTCAAATTTTGTCATAACACTTTTCCTAGCTGTTTCAACGAATCTAACGGTCGGATCATTAAATTATACTGTTCGTCTTTGTAAATGTCTTAGGTTTTTGGGTTTTTCGTAGATATTTGTTGGATTGCAGGTAAAAATATATCCGATTACCTTCAAATTTTGTCATAATACATTTGCTAGCAATTTCAACAAATCTAATGATCGGATCATTAATGGAAAGTGTCTATTTTTGTAAATGACTTGGGATTTCGTTCTTTTTGTAGACATTTGTTGGATTGAATGCAAAAATATAAAGTGCAATGTCAACAAATTATCTTCAAATTTTGTCATAACACCTTTCGTAGCAATGTCAACAAATCTAACGGTCGGATCATTAATTTAAAGTGCTTATCTTTGTAAATGCCTTTGGTTTTCAGATTTTTGTAGACATTTGTGGGATTGCATGCCAAAAAGTATCCGATTATCTTCAAATTTTATTAGAACACATTTTCTAGCAATTTAAACAAATTTAACGGTTGGATCATTAATTGAAAGTTCCTATCTTTGTAAATGGCTTAATTTTTTTGTCTTTTTGTAGACATTTGTTGGATTGCAAGTGAAAATATATCCGATTATCTTCAAATTTGGTCATAACACTTTTCATAGCAATTTCAACAAATATAACGGTCAGATCATTAATTTATACTGTCCGTCTGTGTAAATGCCATTGGTTTTTTGTTTTTTCATAGACATTTTTTGGATTTCATGCTAAAACATATCCGATTATCTTCAAATTTTGTCATAACACTTTTCCTAGCTGTTTCAACGAATCTAACGGTCGGATCATTAAATTATACTGTTCGTCTTTGTAAATGTCTTAGGTTTTTGGGTTTTTCGTAGATATTTGTTGGATTGCAGGTAAAAATATATCCGATTACCTTCAAATTTTGTCATAATACATTTGCTAGCAATTTCAACAAATCTAATGATCGGATCATTAATTGAAAGTGTCTATTTTTGTAAATGACTTGGGATTTCGTTCTTTTTGTAGACATTTGTTGGATTGAATGCAAAAATATAAAGTGCAATGTCAACAAATTATCTTCAAATTTTGTCATAACACCTTTCGTAGCAATGTCAACAAATCTAACGGTCGGATCATTAATTTAAAGTGCTTATCTTTGTAAATGCCTTTGGTTTTCAGATTTTTGTAGACATTTGTGGGATTGCATGCCAAAAAGTATCCGATTATCTTCAAATTTTATTAGAACACATTTTCTAGCAATTTAAACAAATTTAACGGTTGGATCATTAATTGAAAGTTTCTATCTTTGTAAATGGCATAATTTTTTGTTCTTTTTGTTGACATTTGTTGGATTGCAGGCGAAAATATATCCGATTATCTTCAAATTTGGTCATAACACTTTTCTTAACAATTTCAACAAATATAACGGTCAGATCTTTATTTATACTGTCCGTCTCTGTAAATGCCTTAGGTTTTTTGTTTTTTCATAGACATTTTTTGGATTCAATGCTAAAATATATCCGATTATCTTCAAATTTTGTCATAACACTTTTCCTAGCTATTTCAACTAATCTCACGGTCGGATCATTAAATTATACTGTTCGTCTATGTAAATGCCTTAGGTTTTTGGGTTTTTCGTAGACATTTGTTGGATTGCAGGTCAAAATATATCCGATTACCTTCAAATTTTGTCATATTACATTTCCTAGCAATTTCAACAAATCTAATGATCGGACCATTAATTGAAAGTGTCTATCTTTGTAAATGCCTTGGGATTTCGGTCTTTCTGTAGACATTTATTGGTTTGAATGCCAAAATATATCCGATTATCTTCAAATTTGGTCATAACACATTTCTTAGCAATTTCAACAAATCTAACGGTCGGATCATTAATTTAAAGTGCATATCTTTGTAAATGCTTTTGGTTTTCAGATTTTTGTAGACATTTGTTGGATTGCATGTTAAAATATATTCGATTATATTCAAATTTGGTCACAACACTTTTCTTAGCAATTTCAACAAATCTAACGGTCGGATCATTAATTCTTATTGTCTGTCTTTGATTTTTAGTTTTTTTGTAGACATTTGTGGGATTGCTTGCCAAAATATATCCGATTATCTTCAAACTTTATCATAACACTTTTCTTAGCAATTTCAACAAATTTAACGGTTGGATCATTAATTTGAAGTGCCTATCTTTGTAAATGCCTTAGGTTTTCGGTCTTTTTGTAGACATTTAACTGGATTTCGCGCCAAAATATATCGAATTATCTTTAAATTTGGATATAACACTTTTTTTACTTGTTTCAACAAATCTAACGGTCGGACCATTAACTTGTAGTTGTAAATACCTTAAGTTTTCGATATTTTTGTAGATATTTTATAGGACTACGTGTAAAAGTATACCGAATATCTTTAAATTTTTTCATAACACTTTTCTAGCAATTTAAATAAATCTAACGGTCAGATAATTATTTGAAAGTGCCTATCTTTCTAAATGCCTTAGTTTTTCGATTTTTTTGTAGACATTTGTGGGATTGCATGCCAAAATATATCCGATTATCTTCAAATTTTGTCATAACACTTTTCCTATCAATTTAAACAAATTTAACCGTTAGATCATTAATAGAAAGTTCCTATGTTTGTAAATGGCTTAATTTTTTGGTCTTTTTGTAGACATGTGTTGGATTGCATTCGAAAATATATCCGATTACCTTCAAATAATGTCATAACACTTTTCTTAGCAATTTCAACAAATGTATCGGTCAGATCATTAATTTATACTGTCCGTCTTTGTAAATGCCTTAGGATTCTTGTTTTTTCATAGACATTTTTTGGATTTCTTGCTAAAATATATCCGATTATCTTTAAATTTTGTCATAACACTTTTCCGAACAATTTAAGCAAATCTAACGGTCGGATCATTAATTGAAAGTGCCAAGGTTTTTAGATTCTTGTCGACATTTGTTGGATTGCGAGGCCAAAATATCTTCGATTTGGTCGTGACACATTTCTTAGCAATTTCAACAAATCTAACGGTCGTAACATCAATTTGAAGTGCCAATCTTTGTAAATGCCTTAGATTTTTAGATTTTTGTAGACATTTGTTGGATTGCATGCCAACATATATTCGATTATCTTCAAATTTGGTCAAAACACTTTTCTTAGCAATTTCAACAAATCTAACGGTTGGATCATTAATTCATATTGTCTGTCTTTGTAAATACCTTTGGTTTTCGGTTTTTTCCTAGACATTTGTGGGATTGCATGCCAAAAAGTATCCGATTATCTTCAAATTTTATCAGAACACATTTTCTAGCAATTTAAACGAATTTAACGGTTGGATCATTAATTGAAAGTTCCTATCTTTGTAAATGGCTTAATTTTTTGGTCTTTCTGTAGACATTTGTTGGATTGCAAGCGAAAATATATCCGATTATCTTCAAATTTGGTCATAACACTTTTCATAGCAATTTCAACAAATATAACGGTCAGATCATTAATTTATACTGTCCGTCTGTGTAAATGCCTTTGGTTTTTTGTTTTTTCATAGACATTTTTTGGATTTCATGCTAAAACATATCCGATTATCTTCAAATTTTGTCATAACACTTTTCCTTGTTGTTTCAACGAATCTAACGGTCGGATCATTAAATTATACTGTTCGTCTTTGTAAATGTCTTAGGTTTTTGGGTTTTTCGTAGACATTTGTTGGATTGCAGGTCAAAATATATCCGATTACCTTCAAATTTTGTCATAATACATTTGCTAGCAATTTCAACAAATCTAATGATCGGATCATTAATTGAAAGTGTCTATCTTTGTAAATGACTTGGGATTTCGGTCTTTTTGTAGACATTTGTTGGATTGAATGCAAAAATATATCCGTTTATCTTCAAATTTTGTCATAACACCTTTCGTAGCAATTTCAACAAATCTAATGGTCGGATCATTAATTTAAAGTGCTTATCTTTGTAAATGCCTTAGGTTTTCGGTTTTTTCCTAGACATTTGTTGGATTGTATGCCAAAAAGTATCCGATTATCTTCAAATTTTATCAGAACACATTTTCTAGCAATTTAAACAAATTTAACGGTTGGATCATTAATTGAAAGTTCCTATATTTGTAAATGACTTAATTTTTTGTTCTTTTTGTTGACATTTGTTGGATTGCAGGCGAAAATATATCCGATTATCTTCAAATTTGGTCATAACACTTTTCTTAACAATTTCAACAAATATAACGGTTAGATCATTAATTTATACTGTCCGTCTCTGTAAATGCCTTAGGTTTTTTGTTTTTTCATAGACATTTTTTGGATTTCATGCTAAAATATATCCGATTATCTTCAAATTTTGTCATAACACTTTTCCTAGCTATTTCAACAAATCTCACGGTCGGATCATTAAATTATACTGTTCATCTATGTAAATACCTTAGGTTTTTGGGTTTTTCGTAGACATTTGTTGGATTGCAGGTCAAAATATATCCGATTACCTTCAAATTTTGTCATATTACATTTCCTAGCAATTTCAACAAATCTAATGATCGGACCATTAATTGAAAGTGTCTATCTTTGTAAATGCCTTGGGATTTCGGTCTTTCTGTAGACATTTATTGGTTTGAATGCCAAAATATATCCGATTATCTTCAAATTTGGTCATAACACATTTCTTAGCAATTTCAACAAATCTAACGGTCGGATCATTAATTTAAAGTGCATATCTTTGTAAATGCTTTTGGTTTTCAGATTTTTGTAGACATTTGTTGGATTGCATGTTAAAATATATTCGATTATATTCAAATTTGGTCACAACACTTTTCTTAGCAATTTCAACAAATCTAACGGTCGGATCATTAATTCTTATTGTCTGTCTTTGATTTTTAGTTTTTTTGTAGACATTTGTGGGATTGCTTGCCAAAATATATCCGATTATCTTCAAACTTTATCATAACACTTTTCTTAGCAATTTCAACAAATTTAACGGTTGGATCATTAATTTGAAGTGCCTATCTTTGTAAATGCCTTTGGTTTTCGGTCTTTTTGTAGACATTTAACTGGATTTCGCGCCAAAATATATCGAATTATCTTTAAATTTGGATATAACACTTTTTTTACTTGTTTCAACAAATCTAACGGTCGGACCATTAACTTGTAGTTGTAAATACCTTAAGTTTTCGATATTTTTGTAGATATTTTATAGGACTACGTGTAAAAGTATACCGAATATCTTTAAATTTTTTCATAACACTTTTCTAGCAATTTAAATAAATCTAACGGTCAGATAATTATTTGAAAGTGCCTATCTTTCTAAATGCCTTAGTTTTTCGATTTTTTTGTAGACATTTGTGGGATTGCATGCCAAAATATATCCGATTATCTTCAAATTTTGTCATAACACTTTTCCTATCAATTTAAACAAATTTAACGGTTGGATCATTAATAGAACGTTCCTATCTTTGTAAATGGCTTAATTTTTTGATCTTTTTGTAGACATGTGTTGGATTGAATGAGAAAATATATCCGATTACCTTCAAATTTGGTCATAACACTTTTCTTAGCAATTTCAACAAATATATCGGTCAGATCATTAATTTATACTGTCCGTCTTTGTAAATGCCATAGGATTCTTGTTTTTTCATAGACATTTTTTGGATTTTTGCTAAAATATATCCGATTATCTTTAAATTTTGTCATAACACTTTTCCGAACAATTTAAGCAAATCTAACGGTCGGATCATTAATTGAAAGTGCCAAGGTTTTTAGATTCTTGTCGACATTTGTTGGATTGCAGGCCAAAATATCTTCAGATTTGGTCGTGACACATTTCTTAGCAATTTCAACAAATCTAACGGTCGTAACATCAATTTGAAGTGCCAATCTTTGTAAATGCCTTAGATTTTTAGATTTTTGTAGACATTTGTTGGATTGCATGCCAACATATATTCGATTATCTTCAAATTTGGTCAAAACACTTTTCTTAGCAATTTCAACAAATCTAACGGTTGGATCATTAATTCATATTGTCTGTCTTTGTAAATACCTTTGGTTTTCGGTTTTTTCCTAGACATTTGTGGGATTGCATGCCAAAAAGTATCCGATTATCTTCAAATTTTATCAGAACACATTTTCTAGCAATTTAAACAAATTTAACGGTTGGATCATTAATTGAAAGTTCCTATATTTGTAAATGACTTAATTTTTTGTTCTCTTTGTAGACATTTGTTGGATTGCAGGCGAAAATATATCCGATTATCTTCAAATTTGGTCATAACACTTTTCTTAACAATTTCAACAAATATAACGGTCAGATCATTAATTTATACTGTCCGTCTCTGTAAATGCCTTAGGTTTTTTGTTTTTTCATAGACATTTTTTGGATTTCATGCTAAAATATATCCGATTATCTTCAAATTTTGTCATAACACTTTTCCTAGCTATTTCAACAAATCTCACGGTCGGATCATTAAATTATACTGTTCATCTATGTAAATACCTTAGGTTTTTGGGTTTTTCGTAGACATTTTTTGGATTGCAGGTCAAAATATATCCGATTACCTTCAAATTTTGTCATATTACATTTCCTAGCAATTTCAACAAATCTAATGATCGGACCATTAATTGAAAGTGTCTATCTTTGTAAATGCCTTGGGATTTCGGTCTTTCTGTAGACATTTATTGGTTTGAATGCCAAAATATATCCGATTATCTTCAAATTTGGTCATAACACATTTCTTAGCAATTTCAACAAATCTAACGGTCGGATCATTAATTTAAAGTGCATATCTTTGTAAATGCTTTTGGTTTTCAGATTTTTGTAGACATTTGTTGGATTGCATGTTAAAATATATTCGATTATATTCAAATTTGGTCACAACACTTTTCTTAGCAATTTCAACAAATCTAACGGTCGGATCATTAATTCTTATTGTCTGTCTTTGATTTTTAGTTTTTTTGTAGACATTTGTGGGATTGCTTGCCAAAATATATCCGATTATCTTCAAATTTTGTCATAACACTTTTCCTATCAATTTAAACAAATTTAACGGTTGGATCATTAATAGAACGTTCCTATCTTTGTAAATGGCTTAATTTTTTGGTCTTTTTGTAGACATGTGTTGGATTGAAAGCGAAAATATATCCGATTACCTTCAAATTTGGTCATAACACTTTTCTTAGCAATTTCAACAAATATATCGGTCAGATCATTAATTTATACTGTCCGTCTTTGTAAATGCCATAGGATTCTTGTTTTTTCATAGACATTTTTTGGATTTTTGCTAAAATATATCCGATTATCTTTAAATTTTGTCATAACACTTTTCCGAACAATTTAAGCAAATCTAACGGTCGGATCATTAATTGAAAGTGCCAAGGTTTTTAGATTCTTGTCGACATTTGTTGGATTGCAGGCCAAAATATCTTCAGATTTGGTCGTGACACATTTCTTAGCAATTTCAACAAATCTAACGGTCGTAACATCAATTTGAAGTGCCAATCTTTGTAAATGCCTTAGATTTTTAGATTTTTGTAGACATTTGTTGGATTGCATGCCAACATATATTCGATTATCTTCAAATTTGGTCAAAACACTTTTCTTAGCAATTTCAACAAATCTAACGGTTGGATCATTAATTCATATTGTCTGTCTTTGTAAATACCTTTGGTTTTCGGTTTTTTCCTAGACATTTGTGGGATTGCATGCCAAAAAGTATCCGATTATCTTCAAATTTTATCAGAACACATTTTCTAGCAATTTAAACGAATTTAACGGTTGGATCATTAATTGAAAGTTCCTATCTTTGTAAATGGCTTAATTTTTTGGTCTTTCTGTAGACATTTGTTGGATTGCAAGCGAAAATATATCCGATTATCTTCAAATTTGGTCATAACACTTTTCATAGCAATTTCAACAAATATAACGGTCAGATCATTAATTTATACTGTCCGTCTGTGTAAATGCCTTTGGTTTTTTGTTTTTTCATAGACATTTTTTGGATTTCATGCTAAAACATATCCGATTATCTTCAAATTTTGTCATAACACTTTTCCTAGCTATTTCAACAAATCTCACGGTCGGATCATTAAATTATACTGTTCATCTATGTAAATACCTTAGGTTTTTGGGTATTTCGTAGACATTTGTTGGGTTGCATGTCAAAATATATCCGATTACCTTCAAATTTTCTCATAATACATTTCCTAGCAATTTCAACAAATCTAATGATCATAATTGAAAGTGTCTATCTTTGTAAATGCCTTGGAATTTCGGTCTTTTTGTAGACATTTGTTGGATTGAATGCCAAAATATATCCGATTATCTTCAAATTTGTACATAACACTTTTCTTAGCAATTTCAACAAATCTAACGGTCTGATCATTAATTCATACTGTCTGTCTTTGTAAATGCCTTAGGTTTTCGGTTTTTTCCTAGACATTTGTTGGATTGCATGCCAAAAAGTATCCGATTATCTTCAAATTTTATCAGAACACATTTTCTAGCAATTTAAACAAATTTAACGGTTGGATCATTAATTGAAAGTTTCTATCTTTGTAAATGGCTTAATTTTTTGTTCTTTTTGTAGACATTTGTGGGATTGCTTGCCAAAATATATCCGATTATCTTCAAATTTTGTCATAACACTTTTCCTATCAGTTTAAACAAATTTAACGGTTGGATCATTAATAGAACGTTCCTATCTTTGTAAATGGCTTAATTTTTTGGTCTTTTTGTAGACATGTGTTGGATTGAAAGCGAAAATATATCCGATTACCTTCAAATTTGGTCATAACACTTTTCTTAGCAATTTCAACAAATATATCGGTCAGATCATTAATTTATACTGTCCGTCTTTGTAAATGCCATAGGATTCTTGTTTTTTCATAGACATTTTTTGGATTTTTGCTAAAATATATCCGATTATCTTTAAATTTTGTCATAACACTTTTCCGAACAATTTAAGCAAATCTAACGGTCGGATCATTAATTGAAAATGCCAAGGTTTTTAGATTCTTGTCGACATTTGTTGGATTGCAGGCCAAAATATCGTCAGATTTGGTCGTGACACCTTTCTTAGCAATTTCACCAAATCTA